>JAULAV010006490.1:0-25040 GCA_030789695.1 Scilla litardierei | reverse complement strand
CCAAGTGATGCGACTTGCAGAGGAGGTGGAGAAGGGCGTCGTCGAGACCCTGGGGATGAGGATCCTCGAGGTCCTCAGGGTGGCCTTCGGTAAGTACGAAGACCTCATCGCCCCTCGGATCGTCGAAGTCGTCCAGTCTTCCTTCCAGGAATGTGCGGAGCGTGTCCGGCAGGCCCCTCCGTCGGTCGATCCCCCTCTCTCCGAGCAGGGCGAAGTGCCCGAGGATGTGTCCTCCCGAGCTCGGGCTCCCTAAGCAGTCCCTCCCGGCCTTATCCTCAAATTTTTTAGCATCCGCTTCGCTTTGGGCCAGTCTACTTGAAATCGATCCCTGGCCCCCGCTGTCTCCTTTGGCTTCGTCGATGGTTCCGTGGCCAATAATTGCTGGTTGCATGGCTGCTAGCTTGGGCTACCTACTTTGGGTCTTTCGTCAACCAATTTTGCTCTGTCGGTGTCGATCAGGCTTCTGTAGGGTGTTTTCTTCGCCTCGATCCCCTGTAAATAAGACACATTTTTGTACTCTGGTTAACTATTATAAAAGAAATTGACTTACTCGGACTTCTCGTGTACTTTGCGTTGTCGCCTTGTTCTTGGCCTAGGACTGGTCGGCGTTGGCGTTGGCTGGGGGGGGGGGGATTCTCCCCAGACTTATGGGTGTGAGAGTCGGTCGGCGAAGGCAAAAGCTCCTCGGCTTAGGACCGGTCGGCGTCCGTGTCTCGGGGGAGTTGCCCCCAGACTTATGAGCACAAGAGTCGGTCGACGAGGGTAAAGCTCCTCGGCTTAGGACCGGTCGGCGTCCGTGCTTGCTGGGGGAACTATCCCAGGCTTATGGGCGCGGAAGTCGGTCTGTGAGGGCCAAGCTCCTCGGCTTAGAACCGGTCGGCGTTCGCGCTGGCTGGGGGGATCGCCCCCAGACTTATGAGCGCAGGAGTCGGTCGGCGAGGGCAAAGCTCCTCGGCTTAGGACCGGTCGGCATCCGTGCCTGCTGGGGGAATTGCCCCCAGTCTTATGAGCGCAGGAGTCAATCGGCGAGGACAAAGCTCCCCTTCCTCCTCCAGTGAGGCGGCGGTCCCCAGTCTCTTGCGCTATTGGTGACATGTCAACCCCGTCGGGGATTTAAGAAAAGACCAAAAAGGGAATGCATTTGTACTCTCAAGAGTCCTGTCGGACCGGTACATTTGGAGGAAAGGAAAAGGAAATGAAACTAGACAGAGGGGCGTAAACCCAGATAGCTCCCTCATACTAGGCTGCAACCGGGGGGAGAGACATCGCCCGCTCACTCTATGATACGGAGGGGACCTTGGACGGTGTTGATCTTCTTCCCCTTGTCTGGCTGCGGGGAGGTCCCTTCTCCGTGGGCCGGCTCGTCGGCCTGGTTCCTGGCATGCCCCCGGCTCATCAGCTTCTCAATGTCCTTCTTCAAATGCCAGCAGTCTTCGGTGTCATGACCATCGTCCTTATGGTACTTGCAGTACTTCTCCCTGTTCTTCCCACCTCTTCTAGCCTTCGGTGGGGGGCGATCAGCTCGCTCTTCCTTCTGTACTTGGGCGAGGACGGCGTCTGGGGTGGTATCCCTCGCACTTTCTCCCCGCTGCCTGTTCCTCGGCCTCTTCTCAGTCCGGTATCCTTCGGGGCTGACTCGTCCGCCGTCGCCGCGCTTGGTCCCTCGAGTGGCTTTTCCTGCATCCTCGACCAAGGCCTCCTCAGTCAGCATGAAGCGTTCTGCCCTCACCATGATCCCGGGGAGGTCCTTTGGGGGATCGTTGTGTAGGGACTTCTTGAGGCCTCGGTGGCGAAGCCCTTTCTTAAGGGCCGTCTGGACCACCAGGTCGGGAGGGTTGTTCACGTTCAGCCTTTCCGCATTGAAGCGGCGCATGAACTGTCGGAGCGGCTCGGCCAGGCCTTGCACCACGTTGAACAGATGTTCGGCACCAGGTTTGATCAGCCTCCCCGCCATGAACTGTTTGCAGAACAACTGGGTGAGTTGCTCGAAGCTGTCGATGGAGCGGCTGGGCAGGCTGTGGTACCAAGTCCTTGCCGCTCCCCTGAGAGTAGAATAGAAGCCCCGGCAAAGCAGGTCATCGTCAGCTCCCTGGAAGGCCATGTCCCCCTCGTAGTCCATCACGTGGTGTCCCGGGTCCCCTATTCCGTCGTACTTCCCCAGCATTGGGATCCTGAATCGAGAAGGGACCCGTGCGTCGGTTATTCTCCGTGATAAGGGGCACCGGTCTCCGTGGATGCCCCCGGGGATGCGGTATTCGCCTGCCTTTGGCTCGATCGAGGGTGGAGGAAGCACAGGCGTCGGCGGGGTTGGCTCTGCGACCCTCGCCACGCTTGGGGTCGGGCTGACCCGACGTTCCCGACTCCTCCTGCGGGAGCTCATGCTCCGCCGCGATCGGTCTCTTGAGTGGTGTCGTTCGCTTCTCCCGCGACGGGACGACCGCGACCGACGAGATGATGCCGTCATCGATTCGCCCTCCGTCCCTTCGGCTTCTCTTCGGCTCCTTTCACGATAAGGGGAGGAGGCGCGTGACCTCGCCTGACGAGAGCCGTGCAGCATGAATCGACGCTCCGTGTTCGGTTTCAGGGTCCAGTGGTCGTCGACCGCGGCGGACCGCAAGTGTGGGGGACCCTCGCCCATCGATGGCTATCGTCCAACGTGCCTCCGTTGGACGGCGCAGGGCCGACGAGCTGCTGCACCGTCGCGACCAATGTCTGGAGGCTCGCGTTGGTCTCCTGAGCCAGGGCGCGAAGCTGTCCCTGCGTGGCCAGTTCTGAGCCGCCGGTCTCTTCGGTTGAGAGGGCGGGGTGGTCGCTGACGGGCATGTCCTCGGGGTTGCCGCTTGATGCGCCATTCCCTTCCTCCGGGATGGGGGGCATGCGCTTCCTTCCATTGCTGGCTCGTGCCATTGTTGGTGTGGTTTGTTACTTCGTGGGATGGTTTTCGTTCCCACAGACGGCGCCAGATGTTTCAGAGTGTTTTCTCACTACAAAGCGTTGACCGTGGAGAACCCGGTCAACGTGGTCAAGGGGCCCGCTTTGGGTCCCTCGGGGGCTTCGAATCGGTGCAGAAGGGGCGAGGGGAAGCCTCGGCCCTGGTTGAGACGCTCGGCCTCGGACAGACGAGCGCGTCCTCGGAAATAGGACGACGAGGGGAAGCCTCGGTCGTCCGGCTAAATGCGTGTTCGGCGAAGGGCGAGGGGAAGCCTCGGCCCGGGTCGAGACGCTCGGCCTCGGTGGTTTGCGCTTGGCTTCGGCGATCGGACGACAAGGGGAAGCCTCAATCGTCCGGCCGGTTGTGTGGTCGGCTAGGGGCGAGGGGGAGCCTCAGCCCGTTGATCAGCTGTCCACCTGCGTAGACGAGAACGCTCGTCAGGGGGCCGGACCTTGGTTCCGGCCAAATCCCCTCCGATGCCTAAGTCAGACAGATCTGAGAAAGGAGGCCCGGCTGAGATGGTCCGACTCGTGAGGAGATCGTAACGGTGTCTCTCGGCGCGAGTGGGGGAGGAAGGAGATGGATTGGGGGAACGAGGTCGTTGATGGAGTACCTTAGGTTTTGTTACCTCAGATGCGGTCCCTTTCTTCGTCGTCCTCCTAGCCCTTTTGTAGAGCTCCCGGCGTGATTGCCTGTGGCCCACGTCCCACGCCTACCCTCGATCGTGCCCCATCAATCCGCCCCCTCACCGCCGCTCTCTTCGCCCTTCAAGCACCTCCCCATTACCGCCATTTAGTGGTCGCGCATTCGGGGGAACTGTTTTCGCAGGAGTGGGCGAGTGACTTAGCGGGTTATCGGGGCCGGGTCGGATCGACATTCGAGAAGATCCCTTACAGGGCCTTTGCTGAATGGGCTTGAGGAAGCAGATGGGCTCTCGACCAGTAGTCGGGCTCCTGGGCTCGTGTCTTTTGGGGTCTCGGTCAAATAGGCGTAACACACAGTATAAGCTAGTGACACTTAGTTTAACAGTGCGTAGAAATCGATAGGGAATGTTAGTGTACTGTCTTTAAAAACAAGTTGTTAATAGGTGTAGCCAGTAAATAATTATTATAGTGAATGATTAATAAATATAGGGTAGTATCCATTTGTTAGTGTTAAAACAAATAATGTATTTAGACTCGGTAGTGCAGTAGTATTGGAATGAGATTAGTTTCAGAGTTTTTAGGATGTTAGCAGTAAACAAGGTGTGATGTTAGTACTTAAGTTAGTGTTGTTAGCTAGTACTGTTAGTTAGAAACAATGACCCGCTATTAGTTAGTAACTGAAGCTTTATTTGCCACACTGTTACCGATAATAATAACTGATATTAGTATATATTAGCAGTAGTTAATATTAAATGTTAGTCATAACATATCAGTAAGTTAGAGTTAATGATATAGCTAGTTACATGTTGGACCATATAAATGTATTAAGGGCAGTACTAATGTTAGTGATAAAATAATGAGTATGGCAGTTATTAGAATGTTAGCGTTATTTATTATATGGTGTGGACGTCATCCTTAGAGAACCTAAAAAAAACTATTATTTAATTCTGTCGAAACGAACCTAATTCGGACACATGATTTATCAACAGAGAATCGTTCGTTCCGTACCGTACGCGCTACCGGAATCCAACCCCTAACGTCGCTACCCGACTTTAGAGTAGCTCTCGCGTCGTGTTGAGGTAAGACCCGCTCCGTAGGAATCACCACTCGCCTGTTAATCAACTAAAAATTGGTAACTTGTGATTGTTTGTGATTCACTAATCAAGACTAATAATTTGGACTGTAGGCTGGACTGCACTGTGAGCACATAAGTAGTTTGGACTCTGATTGATCGTGACTTCAGCGTGATTGTTCAGGCAAGTGATACCTGCCAGTAAATTTTTTAGGCCACGTTTTTTGGCCAATTTGTTTGTTAGCGTAAAAGAGACTAGACAGTGAAATGATAGCTGCCTAGATGCCCTTTTGATCTAGTTTGACAACGAAACTAGATCCGACACCCTACTTGATCTAGCTTGACAACGAAGCTAGATCCGACACTTTTACTTGCTTTCATTCATGCTGCCATGTCATGTTTAATTTTCAATTAACGGTACGCACTTTAACTGCTCATCCCATGTCATATCATGCATCATGTTTCTTCGTGATTGTGTAGCACACGCTACAAATGTTATTGCTATTGAGGCTAGGCACCTGCTTTTGCGGACACAACCCTATGCCATACTGAAAAACACTTCCTGGCTCGTGATCCAGAAGCGAGCATAATGTTGTTGGGAAACCAACGCTCGATACACGTGGAGTGGTAGGGTTAAGCGACCACTCAGCGTAGAAGTGTGCCCGTACATCCACTTCAGCTGTAAGGCGTAAACTCTATGCACAATGTGAAATGATAATGTTCTTGAATCGTGAAATATTGTTTTCGTAGTCCTGCTACGACGAGCATGCATGTCATCAAATCACTTTAAATTGTTGCAATCTTTTAATGTCATGTCATTTCATATTGTTTAGAACTGCTAGACGTTTTTCTATATTTGTATCATTGCACAAAAGTTCTCCGCTTTCTTTTGGGAGACTTTTGCTGACATGTGCCCTTTTCTCTTTGGGTATCACATGTCAGGTTTTGAGACAGATCAGGTAGTAGAGGACGAGCAGTACGTTGACGCTGAGTTTGAGGTCCCTCCCGAGGTTGAGTTCGAGGACACTGGTGACCAGTCCTAGACTCACTTGGAGTGTCTTTTAGTAGTTGTTTTTCAGTAGTTACTGGTTAGGTTTCGGTGCGTAGCACTCATCTCTTTGTTTTGTTTTTGGCCATGCTTTAGGCCTTTGTTCAGACTCGTACTTGTTGTGACTTTTCTGTGATGTTGAAAAAAATTGTTGGATGTTTTGTTGGTGGATGTTCTTTTATCTACTCTTCATTATTATTGTTGTTTTGTCACAATGCAAGGACCTACTACTTTTCGTAATTTTTACAGACGCTTATCAGACTGCAGCTTCACAGCTCCACGTCTAAGCGAACCTCCTCACGTCTCGCCTTCCATATTAGGGAAGCGGGGCGTGACAGGTTTTGTTGGTGGCCCATGCAGGTCTCCTTTTTGCATCCACGAAATATCGAAATAACAATAATGATAAAAAACATCCAATTAAATATTCATAACATCTGAGTCATAATTAAGTCTAATCTGAACATTTTCATGTCTTAGATGGCGGGAAGACGTAACGCCCGTGCTGGTGGTGGATCTGGAGATGGTGGTGGAGCAGGACGTGTTGAGGATGCTGAAAGAGAACCCATCATGGCTGAGATGATGATGGTGATGCATCAGATGATGCAGGTTCAGCAGGGGATGCTACAGAATGCCCCTCGCTTCGAGCCAGGAGCGAAGCAGTTTTGGGAGCTGGGCCCGACATATTTCAATGGGACGGAAGGACCATTAGATACGGACAAGTGGATGAAGAACACAGAGGATAATCTGCTTCTCTCGAAGGTTAACCCGGTTGGATGAGTTGACTTGGTGAAGAAGCAACTGAAGGATAATGCTCGTAGCTGGTGGGAGTCTGAGGAGCAGATGCTGGTGAGGCCTATCCCCTGGGCCACTTTAAAGACGAGATTTGATGAGGAGTATTTTCCTTGAGCTGCGAGAAGGGAGCTGATGCAGCAGTTTATCAATCTGAAGCAAGGGAATCTGACGGTGGATCAGTACCACCAAGAGTTCACTAGATTGAGTCTCTTTGCACCGAAGATGGTGGAGACCGCTGAAGATCGAGCCAAAAGATTCTTGCAGGGTTTATCTTTGGAGCTGCAGAGTTTGATGTCCTCTTCGGACTTGGATTCTTACCAGAAGTTGTTGGTAGCTACCAAGAGGCATGAGCTGATTGCCAATCAGAAGAGAGGGCAGTATTCAGGAGCTGGGAAGAGACCTATGGAGCAGGCTAAAGCTGTGGTTAGGCCTGGGATGAAGCCTAATCAGTCCGTGTAGTTCAAGAGGCCAGGTGGGCCTATTCAGAAGATGTGCTATTTTTGTGGCAAGGCTGGTCATATGAAGGAGCAGTATAGGAGGTTCTTGGGCCAGTGCTTGGTGTGTGGCGATGCTACGCATTCAGTGAAGGATTATCGATATGCAAATCAACTGCGAAAGGCACCAGATGGAGTTCAGCAGCAGAGATCTCCGGTAGCTGCTGGACGTGGAGCGCCTCTCGTTTCCCAGAAGCAGGCCGTTCAGCCTAGGAGGCAGGCTTTCACGATGACCGCAGTAGAGGCGGAGGCTGAGGATGGTGTTATCACAGGTAACCCTCAGACTAGTCTTTACTTTTCTTTAGTTGATCATGCATGTTAGATTAGAACTTGTTTGCTAGAATAGGTTTTGATGGCTAGTTTGTTTGTTAGGGGTTATTCTTGTTTGTGCTTGTCCCGCTCGAGTTCTTTTCCACTCCGGTGCATCCATGTGCATCTTATCTTGGAGTTTTGTGGACAAGCATTCTCTGACGACTTCCCCTCTTTCCAAGAGTTGGGATATCGCTACAGGAAATGGTGTGATCTCAGTGTCCCTTGGATGTCAATCTTGTCCTTTGGTAGTCTGTGGATTAGGGCTTTACGCCGATTTCATCATCCACGACATTATCAACTATGATGATGTTCTTGGGATGGATTGGCTTAGTTGCTTCTTCGCTACGATCGACTACCGACGGAAGAAGGTGGTGTTTGAAATTCATGGTCACCCGACCTTTGAGTTCAGTAGCGGTATCAGTTCGCTTGGGCCAGTCAGATTTCGGGTCAAGTCAGTGGTGGAGCTTGTGGCTATCCAGATGGAGATGACTAGACCAGCTGTGGTGAGAGATTTCGATGATGTCTTCCCCGAGGAGATTTCAGGACTGTCGCCCGATCGAGCTCTTGAGTTTTCGATTAACCTTATTCCGGGAGCACAGCCTATTTCGAAAGCACCATATCGTATGGCTCCGGCAAAGTTAGAGGAGCTACGTAAACAGTTGGATGAGCTTCTGTAGAAGGGGTACATCAATCTGAGCGTGTCTCCGTGGGGAGCACATGTTCTATTGGTGAAGAAGAAGGATGGTTCGCGTCGGCTGTGCGTGGACTACATAGAGTTGAATGCTGTCACCATCAAGAACAAGTATCCATTACCGCAGATCGACGACATTTTTGATCAGCTTGGAGGATCGAGGGTATTCTCCAAATTGGATCTCAGGAGCAGATATCACCAGTTGAGGGTGAAGAAGGAAGATGTGCAGAAGACAGCATTCAGAACGAAGTATGGACACTACGAGTTCATGGTTATGCCTTTCGGTGTGACCAACGCACCCGCGGTTTTCATGAATCTGATGAACATGCTATTTTATGACTTCTTAGGTCAGTTTGTCGTTATTTTTATTGATGACATCTTGATCTATTCAAAGCCAGAGGAGGAGCACGCTGAGCACTTGAGGACTGTTCTGGAGATTTTGAGGAAGCATCGCTTGTATGAGAAGTATTCCAAGTGCAAGTTCTTGCTGGATAGAGTTGCCTTTCTTCGGCATGTGGTGTCAGGAGATGGTATAGGCGTGGATCCGGAGAAGATCAAGGCTATCAGAGAGTGGCCGGTTCCACAGTCAGCGTCTGAGATCAGGAATTTTCTTGGGCTAGCAGGGTATTATCGGCGCTTCATTAAGGACTTCTCCCGTATTGCAGAGCCGATTACCAGACTGACGAGGAAGGATATACCATTCGTTTGGTCTGATGCTTGTGAAGAGGCCTTTTCTATTCTGAAGGAGAGGTTGACGATTTCACCTGTTCTGGCAGTACCTGATCGGAGTGGAGGATTTAAGATCTTTTGCGATGCTTCTGGCAAGGGTCTCGATTGTGTTTTTCATCAGCATGGGCATGTGGTCGCATATGCTTCTCGGCAGCTTAAGGCTCATGAGAAGAATTACCCGACGCATGATTTGGAGTTGGCTGCAGTCGTATTTGCGCTCAAGATTTGGAGGCATTTCTTGCTGAGTGAGAAGGTGAAGATCTTCACCGATCACAAAAGCTGGAAATATATCTTTACGCAGAAGGAGCTCAACATGCGACAGCATCGATGGATGGAGCTCCTGGCAGATTATGAGATCGACTTGCAGTATCATCTTGGCAAGGTGAACGTGGTTCCTGATGCACTGAGCAGACTTCCAGCGGTGATGTTGTTGACTTCACAGTGGAGGTTGCATCAGGATTTTTGCGAGTCTGGTATTGAGATTGTACTTCCTGGAGAGGCTTCATCGTTGATGTGTATGCAGATACAGTCGACGATCGTGGATCGGATCAAGGCAGGTCAGACTGGAGATCTGAAGCTGAAAAGGATCCGTGAGCAGGTAGAAGCCGGTCTGCGGAGTGACTTTCGGATTCATGAAGATGGCTCGCTGAGGTATGTGACGTGTGTGTATATTTTATATATTCACACACGTCTTCTTTGTGTTTTTCCGTTATTCTCCGTCGTCCCGTATCCATTTTCTCGTATTTTCTAGTTTTCTTTCACTTCTCCTTGTTTTTGTGTGTTTGCAGGAAATTTCCCACGTAGGGGACACATAACGAAGATATCATAAGTCCCCAGAGCAACGGGAGGAGTTACGCGTGATCCAGGGGGTCAAACGACCAAGATTGCTATCTTTCAGCCCCTACCCGATCGGTTGGATACAACCAACCGATCGGGTGATGCACGCGTGCACCACCCGGACAGCCGCTGAAGCAAGAGAGCATTAACCGACCGGGTCGACGACCAGTTCATCCTAACAGACTTCTCGAGAAATTGAAGCTGAATTCCAACCGATCGGGTGACATTCACCCGATCGGTTCATCTGTAGCCGATTCCCCCAAGAGATGACCCGGAGAGCTCACCCGAAGGCCAGCTGACAGTGCCAAAACATCGCAAGTCTCTGTCTTTTGGGCGATGTTTTCCAACCGATCCCTTGATTTATCAACCGATCGGTTCACCCGGTGACAGCAAGATTCAAACGACTAGCCGCTTCCGCCAACCGATCGTGCCGCATGACCGGGTGAAGTTTCTGAAGATCGCTGCCGAAGAATGAAGCAGGTCACCCGATCGGTTGATACTTCAACCGATCGGGTGACTTCGTTTTATATATATATAAGCCCTAGGTTTTCAGAAACGGGAGCTGATTATTTTTCTGTCTTTTTCTCACTTGCGACGGCTGGAATTTTTTGGTTATTTGTAGGTGTTCAGATCTTTGTCAAACTTTGATATTATCTTAATTGCATTACTACTACCGCATTTCTATTGCCTGATTATGTTTTTAAAGGTCGATTTTCATTTAGATCGCTTTTTAGATATAATGTATGAGTAGTTCCCTAATCTGGGATTTTGGTCGAAACCCCTTCGTGGCTTCTCCCTAATGCGTCCATAGGACTAGGTTATCGATAAGGAATAGGAATCTATTGGTTACGCGGGGTGTTTTATTGTCATCAACGGGAAAAAGACCGCCTTTGACCATTGGGCCAAGGGAAAATAAACTTGGCGGTTGACTCCCTAGCCATAGCTCACGCCCTTAGCGTAGACACCGAATCCTTGCGCGTGGGAGCAGCAGGACGAGCTGTTGGGAGTTATCGTTGCGAGCTTAGTGCTCCCGGAGTTGGTCAGTGTTAATGGACATGGGAATGCCCACTGACCGAACCCGGGTAGTCCGGCGTATCATCCGGGGCACCGACCGGAATATCGGGCCCGTGGGACGCTGGTATCACTCTTAGAGGCAACGTCTCACCACTAAACCCTAATTCCGATCATTGTCCTATCTGTCGGTCGTAATAGCGAGAACACATGATAGGGTGGAAACCGAAGTCCCGGGTTTCCCTTTATATTGTTTAACCCTGTATTTATATTCCGTGACAACCCAACCATCGATTCGGGCTAGCTCACCCCTAGGATGAATTGGTTCCTTTCTGAAACAAGCACAACCACGCCTCCCTGTGTTCGACCCCCAAGCCACACTACAACACCGTGCGCTTGCGGTACAAATATTTTAAATCTGGTATCCCCCATCTTATTGCACACTTGCATGATCAAACGCAAACCGGGGGGGACGTCAAGCTTTATGGCACCGTTGCCAGGGAGGAAACGTGCTTGTTATTTTTGGATCTTTAGAACCCTTGAGTCTAGCTCACATCTCTATCTCGCGATAATTTTCGCATTCTTCTTTTTCATTTTCATTTTCTTATTTTTATTTTTATTTTCTATTTTTATTTGTTTCTTTCCCACTTTTGCTTCACGGGTGTTTGTTGCTTTTAATGCGCAGGAACACAAGGTGTCACGACCCGCTTCCCTAAAATGGAGGCAAGGCGTGAAAAGTCCATTCAGAATTGGAGCTGTGAGGCTCCAGTCTGTAAAGCGTCTAGAATAACCAAGTAAAGGTCCTTGCAAATGCGAAACAGAACAAAAATAATAATAAAGAAAAGAGACAGATAATATTATTCCAATCTCTGAACGTCCACAAATAAAGTCCAACATCACAGAAAAGCCACCAGGCTAAAAAGAGTCTAATAGGCCCAAGCATGGCCAACAGAAATAATCAACGTAAAGAAAGAAAAGGTGCTACGCACCGACAAACTAACGACAACTAAGCAGAAAGTAACGCCATAAGAAGTCTCTACGACTGATCGTCGGTGTCCTCGTACTCCACGTCAACAGTGGACCCAGGCTCAATGTCAACAAACGCTTCGTCCTCAGCAACGGACTCTGGCTCAGCAACTAACATGCGACACCCAAAAGAGACGAGGGCGCATGTCAGCAATTCTACAAGAGACTTGTGCAAGGAAACTAAAAGAAGGAAAGCAATCTAGCAGTTCTAAAATGTGCGATGACATGGCAGTTTAATGCATGGATGCAACAAGTGAGACAATGCAGTAAGTATGACATGGCAGCAAGTATAACATGGCAACAAGTATAACATTGCAACAAGTATGACATAGCATGGGTAGCAAAGCAACTAAAACATTCACACGGATTTTACAAGTCAAGTAAACATGTCGTGCTCAGAGTTTACGCCTTACAGCTGAAGTGGCTGTACGGGCACACTTCTACGCTGAGTGGTCGCTTAACCCTACCCCTCCACGTGTAATCGAGCATTAGCTTTTGACCAACACATGTAGCCCGCTTCGGGATCACGAGCCAGGAAGTGTATTTGGCATAGGGTTGTGCCTGCAACGCAGGTGCCTAGCCTCAACAAGTCGGGCATTGGCTTTTGACCAACACATGTAGCCCGCTTCTGGATTACGAGACAGGAAGTGTATTTGGCATAGGTTTGTGCCTGCAACGCAGGTGCCTAGCCTCAACAAGTCAGGCATTGCCTTTTGACCAACACATGTATCCCGCTTCTGGATCACGAGCCAGGAAGTGTATTTGGCATAGGGTTGTGCATGCAACGCAGGTGCCTAGCCTCAACAAGTACAAGTAGCATGTGCTACGAATGCAACATTCAAGCATGGATTGACATCAAGATGCATGGCATGTCTTGGGTACAATTAATGTGCGTACAGATAAGGAAATTAAATGTGACAGGCATGGCAGAGCAAAAGTAAAAAGCGTACAGATATGGAAATTAAACGTGACAGGAAAAAATGCATGAATGACATGGCAGGGTGACAGATCTAGCTTCGTTGTCAAGCTAGATCTTAAATTTGCGTGTAGACGATTTATCATTTCATCGCCTAGTCTCTTTTACGCTAAAAACGGGGAATGGTCTAAAACATGGCCTAAAGCACAAATTGGCAAGTTTCACTTGCCTGCAATCAATCGTTCTGAAAAATACCGTCCAACCAGTCCAATCTACTGACGTGCATTTATATTTCATATATTCACGCACGTCTTCTTTTGTGTTTTTTCCGCTATTTTCCGCCGTCTCGTATCCGTTTTCTCGTATTTTCTTGTTTTCTTTCACTTTTCCGTATTTTTGTATGTTTGCAGGAGTTTGCCGGTGTAGGGGACATAAAACGATGATATCATGAGTCTCCAGAGCAATGGGAGGAGTCACGCGTGATCCAGGGGGTCAAACGACGAAGATCGCCATCTTTCAACCCCCACCCGATCGGTTGGACACAGCCAACCGATCGGGTTGTGCACGCGTGCACCACCCGAACAGCAGCTGAAGCTACGAGAGCATCAACTGATCGGGTCGCCGACCGGTTCGACCCGACTGTTCTCTCTGGAAAATGGAGCTGAAATCCAACTGATCGGGTGATCTTCACCCGATCGGTTCATCTATAGCCGTTTCTTCGAAGAGATGACCCAGACAGCTCACCCGACCGTCAACAGACCGTGCCAAAACATCCGAAGTTACTGTCTTTTGGGCAATAATTCCAACCGATCGGTTGATTTATCAACCTATCGGTTGATTTATCAATCGATCGGGTCACCTGATGAGCTCAAGATCCAAACGACGAGCAGCTTCCATCAACCGACCGTACCGCCTGACCGGGTGAAGTCTTAAAGATAGCTGCCAAAGTTCGCAGCAGGTCACCCGATCGGGTGATTCTTCACCCGATCGGGTGATGTCGTTTTCTATAAATAGAGACCCTAGGTTTCCAGAAAACGAGAGTTGTTATTTTTTACTGTTTTTTCTCTTTTGTGACGGCTGTATTTTTCTAGTTATTTGTAAGTCTTCTGATCTTTACCAAACTTTGATATTATCTTAATTGCATTACTACTATCGCATTTCTATTGCCCGATTATGTTTTTGACGGTCGATTTCCGTTTAGATTGCATTTTAGTAAATATGTGTGAGTAGTTCCCAAATCTGGGAGTTTGGTGGAAACCCCTTCGTGGGTTCTCCCCGATGCTTCCATAGGACTAGGAAATCGATAGGGATTAGGAATATATCGGTTACACGGGGTATTTCATTGTCATCGACGGGAAAAAGACCGCCTTTGACCATTGGGCCAAGGGGGAATAAACTTGGTGGTTGACTCCCTAGCCATAGCTCACGCCGTTAGCGTAGACGTCGAATCCTAGCGCGGGGGAGCGGTAGGATGAGATGTTGGGAGTTATCATTACGAGCTTAGTGCTCCCAGAGTCGGTCAGTGTTAATGGACATGGGAATGCCCACTGACCGAATCCAGGTAGTCCGGTGTATCATCCTGGGCACCGACCGGAATATCGGGCCCATGGGACGCCATTATCACTCTTAGAGGCAACGTCTCACCATTAGACCCTAATTCCGATCGTTATCCTACCTGTAGGGTGTATTGGCGAGAATCACATGATAGGGTGGAAACCGAAGTCCCGGGTTTCCCTTTATACTGTTTATCCCTCGCATTCTATTTTCTGTGACAACCCATCTACCGATTCGGGCTAGCTCGCCCATGGGGTGAATTTGGTCCTTTCTAACACAAGCACAACCACGCCTCCCTGAGTTCGACCCCCAAGCCACACTACAACACCGTGCGCTTGCGGTTATAAATATTTAAATCTCACGCCCCCAATCATATATTGCACACGTGCATGCACAAAAACCGTGGGGACGTCAAGCTTTATGGCGCCGTTGCTGGGGAGGCAACGTGCTTGTTATTTTTGGATCTCATGAACACTTGAGTCTAGCTCATATCTCTATCTCGCGATAATTTTCGTATTCTACACGTTTTGATTTTACTTGTACATATTGTGAATATTAGTTGTATAGAATTGATAAACTGAGTCACCGTGCTGCCATCGCCACTCATTGCCTCACGTTTATGCAACCCGTGGTTTTGACATGTTTGTTATCTATGCAGTTCTCTTCTCTCCTTTCTTATAGGAATTCTACTCCACGGCGAGGATGCTGTGTGCCGTTTCGGGCGATATCTGGGATCATTCGCACCACGTCCGTTGTTTGGCATAGAGTTTGACAGAATCCCTAAATGCCTCGAACATTCTATCCCTTTTGTCTGCTGTTGTGGAAAATCAAAGGAAGTATCATGATACGCAGCTAGACCCAGTCACGAAGACTCTCCTTACTCCATATGAAGTGGCATATATCGACGTGCCTGGTTCCGAATTCAATGGGGGAGGATTGTTCACTTGTGAAGAGTTTTGTCAGAAAAACTACCAGGTAGAGTTTGTCGAGCACTTTGAACAGGAATCGATCTATTCCTTACAGACCTCTATAGAGCATCTCGGATCTTGGAAAAATGAGGAAGTCGGAAGTAGAGGTGGGGAGCCATCGACTATTGAAACCTGTTTCCACGTCGAAGCCTTCTTCCTGGATAATTATTATGAGCTTGAGAAAGACCCAGAGCCCCCCTCCCTTGGCCCCTTATTGCCTTGCGAGTTTTTGCCTTGCAAAACCACGGCCGGGAGTGAAGGTCCGTATGCTAGCTTCCAAGAGATCCATGAAGAAGTCTTTTCGCTAGAGGATGGTCAACTTGAGAAATATGCATCGGGACCTCATGAAGTAGAGATGAAAGAGTTACCCCCGGGACTAAAGTATGAATATTTGGGGAAGGACTCGACCCTGCCGGTCATAGTGAACTCCTCGCTGCCTGAAGACCAGATGACCAAACTTCTTGGTGTTTTAAAAAGGTTTAAGCGTGTTTTCGGGTATGCAATTGAAGATTTGAAAGGAGTTAGCTTGGGCCTCTGCTCACATAGGATACTGCTTGAGGATGAGCAAGCCTCCTCAATTGAGCCGCAGCGGAGACTCAATCCCATAATGATGGAGGTGGTCAAAAAGGAGATTGTTAGGCTTCTACATGCCGGTATCATATACCCTATCTCCGATAGTTGCTGGGTTAGCCCGGTGCACGTCGTACCCAAGAAAGGAGGAATGACGGTGGTTTGCAACAAGAAAAACGAGCTCATACCTACGAGGACCGTCACAGGATACCGGATGTGCATTGACTAAAGGAAGCTGAACAAGGTCACGAGGAAGGATCACTACCCTCTTCCTTTCATTGATCAGATGCTCGAGAGGCTGGCGAAGCACAACAACTTCTGTTTCATGGACGGGTACTCCGGATTTCTTCAAATCCCTATCCATAACGATGACCAAGAGAAGACTACTTTCACATGCCCATTTGGGACATATGCAAACCGAAGAATGCCGTTTGGGCTTTGCAATGCCCCGACTACATTCCAAAGGCTAATGTCCGTAATCTTCTCCGACTACTCCCAGGATATCATAGAGGTTTTCATGGACGATTTTTCCGTCTATGGAACTGAGTTTGACTCATGCCTCAGTAATCTAACTAAAGTCCTGGAGAGGTGTCAAAATAAGGGTCTAGTCCTGAACTGGGAGAAATGCCATTCATGGTCCAAGAAGGGGTTGTGCTGGGACACGTCATTTCTTCGAGGGGAATTGAGGTTGATAAGGCAAAAGTTGAGGTGATAGAAAAGCTTCCACCACCGCTCAATCTTCGAGGAGTCCGTGGGTTTTTAGGGGTGCGGGATTTTACCGCCGCTTCATAAAAGACTTCTCCATGATTTCCAAGTCGCTGACCCAACTCCTCGTGAAGGATGCACCTTTCGTCTTCAACGTGGAGAGCATGGAAGCCTTCCGCCTTCTTAAGCAAGCCTTGATTTCCGCGCCCGTAATTCAGCCACCGGACTGGAATCTACCCTTCGAGCTAATGTGCGACACTAGTGATTATACCGTTGGAGCCGTCTTGGGGCAGAGGAAGGATAAAAATCTGCATGTTATATATTATACGAGTAAGACCCTTGACGTTGGCCAAAGAAATTATACAACCACGGAAAAGGAATTGCTAGCAGTCATCTACGCCTTGGACAAGTTCCGGCAATATCTCGTTGGCGCAAAGGTGATCGTGCACACTGAGCACGCGGCTATCAAATACCTATTGAGCAAGAAAGAGGCTAAGCCGTGGCTCATTAGATGGATTCTCCTCCTCCAGGAATTCGACCTGGAAATCAAAGACAAGAAGGGGGCAGAGAATGTCGTTGCCGATCACCTGTTCAGAATGCCTACCCTCGATTTGAATGCTACTCCGGTCGATGATTCGCTCCCTGATGAGCATCTCTTCTCCGTCTCTTCCACTTGGACTCCTTGGTACGCCGACATCGCAAACTATCTGACTCGTGCCATCGTCCCCCACAACGTGAGCTATCAGCAGAAGAAGAAATTCTTCCATGAGGTCCGTAAATTTTATTGGGAAGAACCCCATTTGTACAAGACCTGCAACGATGAGGTGATACAAAGGTGCATTCCTGAAACTGCGGCGACCTCCATAATTTCTCATTGCCATGATCAGCAGTGTGAAAGGCATGCGAGCGCCCATAAGACGACTGCAAAAATCCTCCAGAGCAGATTCTACTGGCCAACCCTATTTAAAGACACCCACACTTATGTCCAAACCTGCGACAAATGCCAAAGGACAGGGAACATCTCCAAGAGGAACGAGATGCCTAAGCACTACATCTTAGAGTTAGAGATCTTCGATGATTGGGGAGTCGACTTCATGGGACCGTTCCCTTCCTCCTCTGGGAACCAGTATATCTTGGTAGCCGTGGACTACGTATCGAAGTGGGTTGAAGCGATAGCCAGTCCTACTAATGATTCCCGAGTGGTCGCCAAGTTCTTTAAAAACAACATCTTCCCGCGGTTCGGTGTGCCTCGAATTCTGATCAGTGATGGAGGGAGCCACTTCATAGAGAAGAAATTCGAAGCTCTCTTGAAGAAGTACGGGGTGCAACACCGAGTAGGGCGCGACTACCACCCGCAGACTAGCGGCCAAGTGGAAGTTTCTAACCGGGAGATCAAGGGCATACTGGAGAAGACGTGGCCAACTCCAGGAAGGATTGGTCATCAAAACTTCCTGACGTGCTCTGGGCTTACAGTACGGCATTTAAAACTCTGATCGGCACGACCCCCTACAGGCTTGTCTATGGGAAGGCATGCCATCTACCCGTGGAGTTGGAACACAAGGCGTTTTGGGCAATCAAGAACCTAAACTTTGACGCCAAGGAGGTTGGAGGCCACCGACAGCTTCAACTTAACGAGCTCGACGAGATCCGGCTCAATGCTTATGAGAATGCCCGGATCTACAAGGAGAAGCAAAAGCAGTGGCATGATAAGCGCATCCTGAAGAGGGAATTCAAGGAAGGAGACTTAGTTCTCCTGTTCAACTCGAGGCTGAAGCTTTTTCCTGGAAAGCTCAAGTCAAGGTGGTCGGGACCTTTCCGCGTCACCAAGGTCTTCCCGCATGGGGCTATCGAGATAATGGGAAGAGATGAGCCATTCAAAGTCAACGGGCAGCGCCTTAAACACTATGCGGCAGGAGACCCAGTATTCTCTCCGGTCGGATTCTCCACGACCGACGACTCTTCCTCAAACCCTCCGGATCCTAATTGACCACCATATGAGGCGTCGAGCAAATGACGTTAAACAAAAGCACTTCATGGGAGTCAACCCATGTTCTAAACTCTCACCTTTGTTTTTAGGCTTATTTTCAGCTTGATTTTTTTTCTATTTTAATAAATAAATCCAGCCGCGGCTGCATCCGTCGAGAATCATAGGCCATTTGTGAATTTTTGCAGGAAACAAGCTCTCACCCGATCGGGTGACCAATCAACCAATCGGGTGAGACGTATCAGACAATGGCCAATATCTGTTCTCCAATGAACCGGTCAGGTGAAGCAAGCCGAGACCGGGTGGCTTACCGTGTGAGAAGGGCTGAATTCTCGGGAAATTTGGGGATATACCAATCGATCGGTTGAGTGAAGCTGCGGTCGGGTGACAGACCAGGTGAAATGTCACTATATTCTCGGGAAGAGTGGGGAAGCGGTCAACCGACCGGGTGAAAACTCACCCGATCGGTTCACCTGTAGCTATTGGCCGAAGAAAAATTTTCGAACTTACCCAACCGATCGGGTGAAAACTCACCCGATCGGTTCGCTTTCACCCCTATATATATCTCCCTCCGCACGACTTCGACCACCCGACCCCCAAACTCCCCAAACACGCGTCTATCCTCTTCCATCTGCCGAATCAATCTCCTCCATCTACCCCACTGCCCCTAGATCCTCATCCCCACTCATTCCCATACTACCCCACCATCGCCACCCTCCCCATCAGCAACATTCTCTCATCAAAACGTCCAAACCCTAACCCTAACCCCCAAATTTTCGAAAATTTCGATTCTTGTCGGATCAACGAGCGACGGCTTCCCAAATCGCTTCCTTATATTGCGTGGGGTCTTTCGGGTGCTTGATCTTACAACGTTGATGGGTAACCTCTTTCCACTCTTCACGTTTCTTTCATTTTATGCAATGTCTTGATTTTTTTTACACAATATATCTGCTTCATCATCTTCATAGACAACATATCCCGCTCCATCATTCTTCCCCGCGCTGTCACCATGTCTGGGAAGGGAAAGGAAATAGCCTCATCGTCACGCAGACATCCCCTATACGGTCCCTTTTCCCCTTCTTTCCTCGGCATAAACCCTTCGTCTGAGGAGCAATCCGATCGCTTACAAGCCCTTCTTCATCGCCCTATGCGACCTACTCTTTTCGCCGACTTCCCCACCCTACAATCTCTCGGACTCTTTAGGGGCGTCTGTGCCCTTTTTCGCTTCATAGGTTGCGATTATCTTCTGCGGACCCATGCCAATACACACAGGAATCTCACACTTGAGTTCCTCAGTTCTCTCGAGGTGTCCGATCATGGTTTCACCTTCCGGGCTTTCAATTGTGATTTTTCCTTGAGCTTCGACACGCTTAACAACATTCTAAACTTCCCTAACCCCGATTGCCATGTTGAATGCTCCACTTATGATCGATCTGACATCTTTTCTTACTTCCGGGCTGATGGTGTTTGGCAACGATTCACCTGATATACCTCCTTTCCAGCGGTAGCCCTCGCCTCCTACATCATACACCCTTGCTACCGTTTCACCCACTGCTTCCTTGCCAACACCATTTTCGCTCGCGTTGATGTATCCACGGTGTTTAGGGATGAGCTGCTCTTTCTTTATGCCATGTCCCATGACCGGATTTATGGCAATATCCCTTTGCCCATAAACACCGCTCATTGGATCATCCACGAGATCTTATTTGTCAGTCGTGCAGCTTCTGGCTCTATCTGCTGTGGGGGGGATAGTCACTCTTATTGTCAGTTGTGTCTTGAGGATGCCGCCCGACCTCCCTATTGAACCGGGGCGTAGACGTATCGATCCCGACTACCTGAACGCTATCGGTATGCTTACTCCCTTTGGGGAGGATCGTGTAGCCTACCTCTATAGTCCTACCTACACTCCTTTTACCATCCTCCCACCGTCATCTCCGGAGCGCTTCCCCTTACGCCTTACACACCTGCCCTGGGAGTTCTACCCGGATCCTTGGTATGCCTCGCTCGTACAATTTCCACCCTTGGATCCCCCCGATTGGCATCCGTCTGTCGGTTCTTCTGATGAGGTCATTATCCACCATGATCCACCAGTACATTTCCACCATGATCCACCGAAAGTCCAGCCCATTGCCCCACCTACTCCTATCGGCACACCCTCTTCGTCCTCTGAGGATTCTTTCCTCCGCTATTCCCCACCTTCCTCCCCATCCCCTTACCACTCTACCGCCAGCAGTTCTGACTGATTTTCCCCCTTGCATTTCCCCCTTGCATATCTCTGCATAATCACGATCGCATCATTTCACTAGCTTTGTCACGTCTAGCTTGGGGGAAGTCAATTTTTCTGTGTGCTGTCGTGTGTTGTTTTCCTTGTGTGCTTGTTACATTTATTGTGTCGTGTGATTCTCTACTTTTATTTTCTGTTTTATATGTCGCGTGGTGTGATTTTTATTTTTATTCTTCTTTTCAGCTTCGTTTGTGTGTTTTTCTTGTTTTTCATGTCTTTCTGTGTCAGTGCGTATCCCCCCCATTTTCATTGCCCTCCCGTATTAACTTCTATTGTATTGAGGGCAATGCAAGCTTCAGCTTGGGGGAGTCGCACTTCGTGCGTCATTTGTCTCTTTTTCTTCGTTTTTGAGTCGTTTTCATCGTGTTTTTCTTTTCGTCTTTTTATCTCTTTCTCCTAGAGATGAACCCTATGATGAATTGCCACAAAAATCACGCACACCTAGCACGGCTTCGATAATCACATTCACTAACCTTAGGAAGCCGAGTCCTCTTGCTTTTCATGCATGGTGGGTCCACTTTGCTTTTTTTTGTGAGTCGTTTGTCATGCCTAGCTGTTTGGTATGCTTCTACTTTGTGATTTTGATTTATATACCTGTCCAGGAATGACCCCTAGATTATCATGCTTCTATTTGAATATGCGGTATTTGCCTATCTTATCTGCTTCTGTATGCATGAATATACATATCGTATGCTTCATTTCGCATGTGTCAGGATTCCACAGTTAGGACTAGGGTAACCCATTTTAGTCTATGCTCTGATTAGCAAAATATCTCCCTCGCCCAAGTGTTTGGAATCCGATTTCTTTTTTATTTTACTTGGTGCAAGTCCCCTCGTCGTGTGCCGTACTCCCACTTGGGAGAGTACACATGTATATACCCAAAAATCCAAAAAAAAAATCCAAAAAAGGAGAGACAAGAAAAACCAAAGAGAAAAGAAAAAGAGAAAAGAAAGAAAAAAATACATATGTATAGCCAAAAATAAAAAAAATACATATATCCAAAACCCAAAAAAAATGTGTGTGAATATTTCCCTACCTATCGAGAATAAAGGGAAGGCGAGAATTTGCACCGAGTGTTCTACTCCACATCATCTCAACCCCCATCGCTTTCGAAAACACTTGGAATAGGGAATCTCTAGCTATTATCTAGGCGATAGTGTGGTGATGTCCGAGTTCCTAGCTGTGGAGTCCTTGACACTTGATGTGTTTCTATTCTCATACTCTTCTCATGCATGCTTGAGCTATATATTCACCGCTTATTTCGAATCGAATCGATATTTGGGTCATTTCTTGGATTTGTGTATATGGAGCTTACTGCACGATGTAGATAGTGACAGCGACTGCTAGCACACGACCACACTCACTCGCGCTTCACGGCATGGGCCCACGGCACTTGTCTGTACTCGTATTCCTTGGTTTAGTGATGTGACTTGGCGTTTGTTTGCTTGGTGTGTCGTTTTTGATTTTGTTGGTCCTGACGGGCGATTTAGGATTTAGAGTTATCTTTTTCTCTCTTTCGCTCTATTTTCTTCCTCCGAGCTCCGACTCTCACTCGTCTTCCTCAAGGATGAGGAAGGGTTCAGCTTGGGGGATTTTGACGTGCGTTTATATTTCAGATATTCACGCACGTCTTCTTTTGTGTTTTTTCCGCTATTTTCCGCCGTCTCGTATCCATTTTCTCGTATTTTCTTGTTTTCTTTCACTTTTCCGTAGTTTTGTATGTTTGCAGGAGTTTACCGGTGTAGGGGACATAAACGACGATATCATGAGTCCCCGGAGCAACGGGAGGAGTCACATGTGATCCAGGGGGTCAAACGACGAAGATCGCCATCTTTCAACCCCCCACCCGATCGGTTGGACACAGCCAACCGATCGGATGGTGCACGCGTGCACCACCCGGACAACAGATGAAGCTACAAGAGCATCAACCGATCGGGTCGCCGACCGGTTCGACCCGACTGTTCTCTCTGGAAAATGGAGCTGAATCCAACCGATCGGGTGATCTTCACCCGATCGGTTCATCTGTAGCCGTTTCTTCGAAGAGATGACCCGGATAGCTCACCCGACCGTCAGCAGACCGTGCCAAAACATCCGAAGTTACTGTCTTTTGGGCAACAATTCCAAGCGATCGGTTGATTTATCAACCGATCGGGTCACCCAATAAGCTCAAGATCCAAACGACGAGCAGCTTCCATAAACCGACCGTGCCGCCTGACCGGGTGAAGTCTTGAAGATAGCTGCCGAAGTTCGCAGTAGGTCACCCGATCGGGTGATTCTTCACCCGATCGGGTGATGTCGTTTTCTATAAATAGAGACCCTAGGTTTCCAAAAAACGAGAGTTGTTATTTTTACTGTTTTTTCTCTTTTGTGACAGCTGTATTTTTCGAGTTATTTGTAAGTCTTCTGATCTTTACCAAACTTTGATATTATCATAATTGCATTACTACTATCGCATTTCTATTGTCCGATTATGTTTTTGACGGTCGATTTCCGTTTAGATTGCATTTTAGTAAATATGTGTGAGTAGTTACCAAATCTGGGAGTTTGGTGGAAACCCCTTCGTGGGTTCTCCCCGATGCGTCCATAGGACTAGGAAATCGATAGGGATTAGGAATCTATCGGTTACGCGGGGTGTTTCATTGTCATCGGCGGAAAAAAGACCGCCTTTGACCGTTGGGCCAAGGGGAAATAAACTTGGCGGTTGACTCCCTAGCCATAGCTCACGCCCTTAGCGTAGACGTCGAATCCTAGCGCGCGGGAGCAGCAGGATGGGATGTTGGGAGTTATCATTGCGAGCTTAGTGCTCCCGGAGTCGGTTAGTGTTAATGGACATGGGAATGCCCACTGACCGAATCTGTGTAGTCCGGCGTATCATCATGGGCACCGACCGGAATATCGGGCCCATGGGACGCCTGTATCACTCTTAGAGGCAACGTCTCACCATTAGACCCTAATTCCGATCGTTATCCTACCCGTAGGGCGTATTAGTGAGAATCACATGATAGGGTGGAAACCGAAGTCCCGGGTTTCCCTTTATACTATTTATCCCTCGCATTCTATTTTCTGTGACAACCCATCTACCGATTCGGGCTAGCTCGCCCATGGGGTGAATTTGGTCCTTTCTGACACAAGCACAACCGCGCCTCCCTGAGTTTGACCCCCAAGCCACACTACAACACCGTGCGCTTGCGGTTATAAATATTTAAATCTCACACCCCCAATCATATATTGCACACGTGCTTGCACACAACCCGTGGGGACGTCATCTACCTATGTGCTCGGATCCACCAGCCTACAGTCCCAAATTAAATTATCTTCATTAGTGATTTATCAACCTATTAAATTACTGATTTTTATCTTCATTAGCATGCATTGGTTGGGGGTCCTAAGAGTTCAGAAATTTACCCTTACACGACGCGAGAGCTACACTGGCGTCGGGTAGCGACGCCAGGGGTTGGAATAATAGAACGCGCTCCTAATCCAGATTCCAAAATTAGATTCCACGCTCGCCAATCCCCGAACGGCGATGAGATCAGCGAACAAGATTCCAAACAGCGAGCAAGTGATCGGTAGACATTTTACGGCTCCCGGGAAGCCATAACAACGAACCGGAACGAACGGGTCGACGTACACGGAGACTACGACGTTGAGCGTCGTAGGAGCTGATCGAGACGGCAAGAAACACCTCTTAAGCATGGTAGGGGCTGCTGGGAAGTTTGGATCAGCAAGGGACAATGAGGAATCTTCGCGACGACGCCGAAACGTCGCTGAAACATAAAACACTGTCATTGCTCGCTGATAGGGGTCGGCCAGGCTGAAACGGCCTGCTCTTGATAGAGATGTACGATAACCGTGATAAGGGGTGGGGGATGGGCGTTTTCCGGTAATGGAAAAATCTGGAGTTTGGCAGTATTTAGGTATGGGATGAAGGGCCGTTTCAGCCCGGCCGACCCCTATCAGCGAGCAACGATAGTGTTTTGTGTTTTAGCGACATTTCGGCGTCGTCGCGATGCTTCCTCGTCGTTCCTTGCTGATCCGATCTTCCCGGTAGCCCCTACCATGCTTAAGCAGTGTTTCTTGTCGTCTCGATCAGCCCCTACGACGCTCAACGGCGTAGTCTCTGTGTACGTCGACCCGTTCATTCAGGTTCATTGTTACGGCTTCCCGGGGGCCGTAAAATGTCTATCGATCACTTGCTCGCTGTTTGGAATCTTGTTTGCTGATCTCGTCACCGTTCGGGGATTGGCGAGCGAGGAATCTAATTTTGGAATCTGGATTAGGAGCGCGTTCTATTATTCCAACCCCTGGCGTCGCTACCCGACGCCAGTGTAGCTCTCGCGTCGTGTAAGGGTAAATTTCTGAAATCTTCGGACCCCCAACCAAAGCATGCTAATGAAGATAAAAATCAGTAATTAAATAGGTTGATAAATCACTACCGAAGATAATTTAATTTGGGACTGTAGGCTGGTGG
>JAULAV010006489.1:0-36454 GCA_030789695.1 Scilla litardierei | reverse complement strand
GTCCAATCGATCCGCCTCATCATGACCTACATTTATGACCACGCCTCGGCTGAAGCGCCACTCGGAACCCCAGGAGGCGTAGCGGTTATACCAAGCTAGCCGAGGCCGATCGATCCCACCGATGGCGGCGCCCAAACCCCTCAGCTTCCCAATTGAAGACGGCCCCGCGAACGGTGGGGGTAAGTTTGCAGCCACACGTGGCGGCATCAGGGGACCAACGGCGCTTCGGAGCCCGCGCCTTAAGAATATCGAACGGGCCCACTCATGATGACGACTAATAAATGAGTCGGCATCGACCGGCGAGCTTGTCAAAATCGGCAGAAGTCACATCGGCCGAGCCGAACAGGCCGAAGCCAATCAACTCGACCGATGGGGGCAATTGTTACGCCTATTTGACCGAGACCCAAAAGACACGAGCCCAGGAGCCCAATTGCTGGCCAGGAGCCCATCTACGTATACCGGCCCGTCTCACAAGACCCACTAAGGGACCCCCCTGCTATCGATCCGACCCGGCCCCAGTACCCGCTGGTCACTCACCCACTCCTGCGATAACCGCTCCCCCGGTTCCGCGACCACTAAATGACGGTAATGGGGAGGTGCGGGCATGGCGCAAGGGGCGGCGATGGGGGGCGGATTGAGGGGGCACGATTGAGGGCGGGCGAGGGAGGTGGGCCAGAGGCAATCGCGCAGGGGGCTCTACAAAAAGGCTAGGGAGACGACAAAGAAGGGGACCGCATCTCAGGTATCTAAAATCTAAGGTACTCCATCAACGACCTTGTCCCTCCTTTCCATCTCCTTCCTCCCCCGCTCGTGCCGTGAGACGCCGTTCAGATCTCCTCACGAGTCGAACCGTCTCCGCCGGGCCTCCTCTTTCAGATCACTGTCTGACTTAGGCATCGAAGGGGATTTGGCCGGAACCAAGGCCTGGCCCCCCTGACGAGCGTTCTCGTCTACGCAGGAGGACATCTTATCAACGGGCCGAGGCTCCCCCTCGCCCCTCGCCGACCGAGCACCCCGCTGGACGAGTGAGGCTTCCCCTCATCGTCCGACCGCCGAGGCCGAGCACATCCCGCCGAGGCCGAGCGTCTCGCCCAGGGCCGAGGCTTCCCCTCGCCTTTCGCCGACCCAGCATCTAGCTGGACGACTGAGGCTACCCCTCGTCGTCTTACCTCCGAGTCCGTGCTCGACCATCCGAGGCCGAGCGTCTCAACCAGGGCCGAGGCTTCCCCTCGCCCCATCCGCATCGACTCGAAGCCCCCGAGGGACCCAAACGGGCCCCTTGACCACGTTGATCGGGTTGTCCACGGTCAACGCTTTGTAGTGAGAAAACACTCTGAAACACATATCATAATGTGTGACTCCAAAACATGATATATATCTGCAAATTTTGTCACTATGCTGCAAATTAGGGATGGTATTAAAAGACCACACAGTTTATTTTGTGACAATAAGTCTGCAGTTTTATATTCTGGCAATAGGAACTCGACAAAGTTTAGTTATTCAGAGATCAGGTTCCTAGATTGTTGATTAATAAATTGGGAGTGTACAATTGTCTAATGAGCACATCAGAACAAACCATTATACTAAGGGAATGTCATCCAAAAAGATTTTATGAGCTCGCTACTCATATGTATGCCATTTCATTAAGAGTATTCAGTTTTGTGGGAGTTTGTTCTTTTGGGTGCTCATATGATAAACAAAAATTTAAGTCTCCAGCTTAAGCTTAAGATTATTTTCTGATCAGAAATAAAGTTTTGGTTCAGTTCGGCTTTACTCCGATTTTTAGGCATGTTTGTGATCTCACTAAGGTTAATGAGGATCAGTTGGAAATAGACCTGTTAGATCACATTACATGTAACTTCCATGCTACACATCCACCTCATAATCCTTGTCATTCTTTTATATTAGCACAGTGACCACTGATGGGTCGAGCTGCAATTGCTGCGGCAAAGATCTCATTGATCCTATGCTAATGTAATTGATGGACCGGATTATTTTTGACTCCTTAAAGAAATGACAGTAAGTTAAGATCTTATTCGGTTTTGTACGCATAATGAAATATAATTATAAAGTTTAGCATATAGCCCAAGTGGGAGATTGTTGGAACTTATCCAACTTAGTTGGATCTTAATCCAACGTTGGGCTAATAAGCGAATATAATTACATAATGATACACTGTCATATGTAAAGCTCGTTATATAAGTGGTCTCATTTAATTGGTTAATTAAATGAGTCGATCAGGTTGTAGGCCTTTACGTGTAGAGACAATTGGGCTTCAATTCATTGACATAATGATACACTGTCTTCATGGATTCGGATATGGTTCCTATCAGAGAATGTAAGGTTTTAAGTTTCAGCATGTCTACATCTAGATCTGTGTTATTAGGGTTTGTACACGCATCTAGATCTCTAGTTCTTTCACCTATGGCTGTTTCATCTAATTTTATTTACTGTGTGTGTAGTTGAGCCATGAAGAATCCCAAACAATCATGTCATCACAATCCAACCCGTCGGAAAATGGTCTTGGTACAGTAAATTCGTACAATATGTTTACGGCGTTCTTCACTTTGGGCTTGAAGCTTATATATATTGTATAACCAAGGCACCTTCAATTCTTCAATATTTTTATCTTGCTAGTTGAACTTTTACAACTAATGGGTACGTTCTAAAAGTCCCCTAAAGATTAGACCCCACAAAAAGCGAAGTAAATAATGAAATAAATATTGAAGGTGTCTTGAGACAATGATATTTTTTTAGCCGAAGGGGTGACTCGAGGTCAGTCACATGCAGAATATTTAGATGACCATGGAGGTTGGGAACACACTTAAACCCTAGTGACGGAGCACCTCAATGTGATTCAACTAAGACTAGCAGTGAATTTTCTACTCTTCAATTAATCCAAACCCCCAGCCTGGACAGCTTGCAACCCTAGCAAGCATTAATTATAGAGAGTAACTATATGCACCTCCCCGTTCGGTGCGGGGAGGTGACACTTTCCCAAAAGTGCAAAGAACTGAAGAGAGAGAAAGAGTGAAGTGACCTATAAACTAAATTTTTTTGCAATTTATAGAACACTTTCACCTCCATACACCGAGTATTCGGTGTATGGAGCAATTACCTAATTATAAGGGGTTTTCCTGATTATTCAAAGACTATCAAATGGCATCCATCCGTCAAGAAAAGAGCAGCATATTATACGGAAAATCGTTAGGCATGGGAAGAGTCTGAGCTTTAGCTAAGTTGATAGCCCATGTCGGTGCAAATGGAGACCAGTGCATGTGGGGATTACGCATTGCATTCAATTCTCTTATTTATATTCCCTCCCTCCCTATCTTGTTCTCTCCCATGTCAGTGTCAGCAATGATTGTGATAGAGTTTGAGTTCCAGAGGTAGGTTCATGGATTGTACTCAGTTCATCATCAAGATGAAACTATTATCACATGAGATTTGCTCCATACACCGAACATTCGGTGTATGGAGGTGACGATATTCCATAAACAGCAAAAATAAATTAATTTAACTGTCACAACACTCATTCTCTCTCTCCGTTTTTTTACAATTTTGGAAAGTCGTCACCTCCCCACACCGAACGGGGAGGTGCTAATAGTCTTTCTCTTATCACATTGGTTAGTAAGGATATTATGAGGCTTTGTCAGGTCTGGATTACAATTATATCATGAAAGTACACTCGTGTAAATACATGACTTCTCTTTATGCATTGATTAATAATGTTTGTGGCACGATCTTGGTTGATGATTCTAGAAATTTTTAAATTATATCACTTCGTATCTCTGTAGAAACTTACAAAGTTATCATAGGGAGAAGGAACCCTAAGAAAATAGAAAGCCAATCTTCAACTAAGATACGGGCATCAAGGCCAATAAGATAAGTTTTTTCTCATTCAAAAAAGTGGCTTTGCAGCTCCAGGTCTCATAAAGGGATAAAACAGAGCAAGGCAAATAAAGAAAACATAGAAAGGAAAAGGGAGGAAGAGCCTAGTTATGAACTAGGTAGCCAGGAGTCAGGCCCTAAATGGTCTTGGTGATATACCAACCAAATTGGTGGCCTCAAGCCCATCATTCATAAAGGCCCACGGGCCTAGGAGCTAAAACCGACCCAACAAAGGCTTAACCTAAATGGATGGCCCATCATTAAAGGCAAATTACTAAAATCCCATTCATAAACTCCACACACACACACACACACACACACACACACATATTCCTAGTTGTGCTTGGAGCCTGGAGGTCCTTCTAATAGGAATGAAGAGGTTACTAATGGTGAGGCAGTAGATGTACATGTGATTCCAAATGCTACAGAAACTGAGGGCCCATCTGGTAATGACTATGTTGATGACCCGGACAATGTTGGAGATGAAAATGCTGATGGAGATGAATATGAGGAAGAATGGGTGGAGGAATTTGATGGAGATGCTACAACGATAAACCAAGAGTGGGAGGATGAAATGCACCGATTAGCTCCAAGCTTAAAGACCCTCAAAAAGACTTATTTGGATCCGCCTCGACGGAAAAGCTCAAGGGATACTCGGAATCCTAAGTATCGTTAGGATTCATTCTCTATTAGAGTTGTAGAATTATTTATGATTTTGTTTCTCTTGCGTTTTGTGTTTGGCTCTATTTAGTATACCGATATTGTAATTTGTTGAGTTATATGAATAAAGTTGTTTACCCTTCATATATATATATATATACACACGTAAGCTCATTTTTATTCTCATACTCTTTCTCTCATTTGATATTGATACGACTGTTTTGGAGAAGCCCAAGAAGCGGAGACCCGAGGCCCAGCCATAAACGGGAAGCCCACGAGCGAGATTGGGCCCGCCTGACGAGGCCCACGGATAAAACTCGGAGCCGGACCGGTCTGCCCCCGGGGACCCACGATCAGCTCGTGCTCCTCAGAAATAGCTGTTCCCCTGAATCTGCGGCCCCTTAATGACCATTAAGAGGCCCGTTAATAAACGCCCCCCACGACGCATGTAGGGGCCAGGAAGGAGGCGGATCGCGGGGGCGTGAAAGGAGGCGGACGAAGGACGTGGATCGAGGGCAATCGTGGCGGAGACCCTATAAGGAGTAGCTGTCACGCCCCGCTTCCCAAAAATATGGAGGCGAAGCGTGAGAAGGTCCGCTCAGACTTGAAGCTGCAAAACTGCAAGTCCGATAAGCGTCAATCAAATTTAAACTGCAGGTCCTTGCAACGCGAATGAAACAAAGATAATAATAATGAAATGAGACAAAAGAGATATCTCAGAATATCCATAAAATAAGTTTCAACATCACAGAAAAAGCCACCAGGCTAAAAGAAAAGAGTCTAAAGGCCCAAACATGGCCAACAAAAGTACAGCGTACAAAACAAATGTGCCACTCACCGACAACTAACAACAAAACCTAAAACAAAAGAAACTCAGCAAAGTCACCAAGAAAGATCTCCGGTGTCCACAAAACTCCTCCTGGGCAAACATGGACTCAGACTCAGCGTCAGCAAAGCATCACGTACACAGCAATGGTCTCTGGCTCAGGGTCTAACATGTGACACCCAAAAGAGCAAGGGGCACATGTCAGCAAGTCTACAAGAGACTTGTGCAAGGAAACTGAAGGTAGGCAAAAGTAAAGCAACCTAGCAGTTCTAGCATGAATGCAATGACATGGCAGTTAAAGTATGAGTGCAACAAGTAAAGTAAAGTAAAGTAAGGTACGAGCATGGCATTTAAACATGGCATGGATGACAAGTTATACAAGTAAGACTCACTAGTACAAGACAAGTAAAGTAAGCACCTCGTGCACAGAGATTCCGCCTTCTGGCTAGAGTGGCTGATCGGGCCACTCCTAAGCTCAGGTGACCGTTTATCCCTACCCCACCACGTGTATCGAGCCAGGGCCTTACCCCCGAACGCGTATGCTCGCTTTTGGATCACGAGCCAGAAAGTGTTTTTAACAAGTATGGCATAGGGGTGCACCTAGCCGGACAAGGAAACCGGGCATTGTCTTTTGACCAACACATGAGGCCCGTTCCCAAGAAGTAGTATTCAAGAAGTACAAGTACAAGTATTGTAGCGTGTGCTACGAATGCAACAATCAACTGGATGACATGTAAAATGCAATGCATGGCAGTTAAGAGTGCGTACAGTTAAGGAATTTAAACGTGACAGATACAAATGCATGAACAAGTTTAAGGGTTGGATCTAGCTTCGTTGTCAAGCTAGAACAATTAGGTGATGGATCTAGTTTCGTTGTCAAACTAGATCAAATAGGCGTCTAGCCAGCTATCATTTCACTGACTAGTCTCTTTTACACTAAAAACAAGGAAGTGGCCTAAAAACATGGCCCTACACAAGAGTTGGCAAGTTTCACTTGCCTGCAAGTACAACGTCTGAGAAACACCGTCCAAGAGAGTCCAGAATCACATTTATCCTACGTGCACAAGTCCACCGGCCTAAAGTCCATATTATTAATCTTGATTAGTGAATTTAAAACATTTTAAACATTTTAAAAAAATCAATTTTAGTCTTGATTAACAGGCAATGGGTTGGGGGTCCTAGGGGTGCAAAGCGTTACCTCAACACGACGCGAAAGCTATACTGGCGTCGGGTAGCGACGCCAGGGGTTGGAATAAAAGGACGGGCTCCAAGTCCTGATTCCAATATGGATTCTTCGCTGGAAAGTTCAGACCATCAACCGGAGCAACGATTCCAGATTCCAAAGCTAGCACGTGCGACGACGGGCTACGACGTGTTGCAACGTCGTACGCGGCAAATCGTCGGAGAGAAAGCACCTAGGTCGAGCCCACAGTAGTCCTAGGGACCTATGGGGGACCCACAATACCTCTGGAGAACTTGGGGGGCCCACAGTGGCAAGTGGTGCGACGGGTGCGGGGTTGCGACGTTTGCTCTCGGTCGGACACAGCCAAATGCGGGGGAATGGCTCGGTCGGTGCGGGGGAACGGGCTTGTGCAGCTGCGGGTGCGGTGCGGGCCTTGGTGCTCTCGGTCGGTGCGGAGGGAGCGGTCGGTCGGGCGCCTTGGATGCGGGGGAACGGAGCGCTGCAACGTTGCAACCGTTGCAACGTTGCAGGCTTCGGTCGGTGCAGAGATGCGCCTCGGTCAGACATGGCGCTGAGCGGGGGACGAAGCGGGGTTTGGTGAGGGCGGCTGTGCGGAACGGAAAGCGGGCGAAGCTCTCGGTCTGACCGAGAGCTTCTCTCGGTCGGTGCGGGCGAACGGAGTGGGTGCGATGCAGCAGTGCGGGCCAAGCTTGGTGCGGGGGCGGCCAGCGGTCGGAGCGGGGATTTTGGCCTCGTTTCTTCGGTCGGTGCGGGGCTGTTCGTCGCAACGTTGCGACGATTCGTCGCAACGTCAAATTTGAGTTTTGGAAGGTGCTAGGGTTATTTTCTTGCGAAAATAGGTCTTCCTAAAGGTTGTTTATATAGTGTAGAGGGGTTGACTAGGTCTAGGGCTAATCCTAATGAGATTAGGAGTTCAAAAATATTTAAAATTTGAATCTCAACTTCTCCAACTCACACAAGGATTTGATGCGGTCCAAATGAGCTGGAATTTGTTTCAAAAATTCTTTAATACGTTTAAAACTCAAATAAATTTTATTTGGCCGAAAAAAATTTAAAAATTAATTATTAAAAATATTATAAACCTTGTTAAAAATATAAAAGTGGTCAAATAAACTCTAAAAATTATAAAATAAATATCGGGGTGATCGTGATGACGACAGTGAGCTAACTAAGAAGACGGATCTCAATTTTAACGTCGGACGATGAAACTAAAAATAGAAACGTCTCCCGTCAAAAGTGAGAATCGCAAAGTCTCATCGAGTAAGGTTAAATTGTGGGAAAACGACTTGAGAAACGTCGTTCCAAATTAGTGCCACTATTTAATACTCTCAGAGACATTCACAACGGCATATCACACTAAAGTGTTCACAAACAAACAAAGTCTAAAATAAACACGTGCACGGCCAAAAGCACGTGCACGAACAACGTACAACGAAAAGTGGTCGTTACATCCTCCCCACCTTAGAATAAAGTCCGCCCTCGGACTTTCTAATATAGCTAGTTGCTCTAGTAACTACCCCAATCAAGTCATTATAATTCAAACCAGGTATAGTCATTACAAGTGCTTATATATGCACTAGGTAGTCAAACATTAACACTACCAACACGTACATATATATATATATATATTCACGTACGTCATACACTTATACCTATTATAGTCAGTCAATTTCATACATGTATTTCAATCATATTCATATACGTACATCTCTTATATAACTACTACTACCTAATCACTAAACAATATTTCAGATACTCATATAAGTATGGTCTCACGCTTAGCAAATACAATCATTGCTCTACGTATAGATAACTACCTATGCGTAAACAAACATGGGTATACATTCTCTAATACTTCCTAGTATACATCCAATACCAAACACATCAACACATGTAGTCACACCGTACCATTTTAAATCAAGCTTCACTATATTTAATATACATTCACCACTACTATAGTTTCATAATATATAGTCATTCAAATGCATGCAAATAGTTCACCATATATTTTCATCACATACGGTCCTATAACTGTATTTACGACACGCCACATATACCATAGTCATCAATAACTATAACTAAGCACATACTTACCCGTGCATGGTGCACACCCATACACGCTATCATTTCATTCATTTATTTACCAATCATACTACTATATTCTTAGCACATCTACACACCTAGTTTAGCTAGTACACATACGTTCACACAAGCAAGTCTTTAGTAATTAACTATACCACAAGACCAACACCTATAACTATATACTGGTGTAGCGACCCACAATCATGTGCGTAACACAACCAGGCACAAACACTTCTATCACTATACATACATCAAACATTGCTATATTCAAACTACAAACATACATTCAATATACTTAGAGTATACCCACTCAAGCTTGAGTGAGACTCAATACACATATCAGAATATTCTACATTCGTAACACTGCATTTATACCTATACCAATACCACTCTAATATTTATATGTCTACCATACAACCATATACATACCATAAGTCAATCACACTTAATATTTATTCAGGTAATACTCACATAGTTCAATCACTCTATATACCATAATAATAGTAATACAGACATCAGCACACGTATACTTATAATACACTCCCTAGTACGTGCATACGCATTCATCGTATAGTCACGCACATGTAACATATATATATTCACACCATAGCCTACTACCTATAATTGGTATATTAACACATCTATACATACATAATTAAGATGTGCAATAGTCGTGTATACCTCACGGTATGCACGCATGCAACATCCCGTAAAAGCAAGCAATACCAATCAAAATTATAATCCTACTACCATGTGTATATCACCTATATCCTCATGCAACGAAACGTAACTACTTACATATAAGCACATTTCATATCCACGTACGAGCACATACTCACACGTACTAACATACAGGTCATATAATAGGCCTACTCACTTAACTATACGTACACCTATTATTATCACAACTAGCATACACATAGCTTTACCAATCATTTTATTTCAACCATTGCAAGTATCTCTAACTACATACACTCCATTAGATATTCCAACACTAACTCTTATATACATAGGCATCCCTAGTATGGTATAGCTAACCACACACAACTCTATAAATACTATCACACAATCCACTTCATAATATCACGAATAACTCCGAGTATGTACATATCACACAATAGGCAAACATTAATATACTATGGGGTTACACTCATTCAAGCCCACGTACACAACTTAGGTACGTGCACTACGACTACCTCACGAGGTCCAAGGGCCTACTAACAACTTAGAGTTGACACAGACATTGACGGCACTAAAGCCTAAGCAATAGGGGAGGTCGAGGTCGAAAGCGTGACGAGGGAAGGATCGGTAAGCACGAGTTCAGATAGGACGAATACGAGGAGACAGCTTGGTTAGGGAAAACTGTGATTCACGGGTGAATGTTTAGGTAGAGGGAAATGGAGATGTAGTGATCCTTATAGGATGCAGAAAAGAAAATAGTGCAATTGTCAAAAAGCTAAACACGTGATAATGAAAACTGTTGTGCTTCAAAAGTTGAAATCCCAGTCTTGAAAAGAAATATTTGGAGATCGATAAAACAAGTTGTTCAAAATAAGTTTGAGTCGAATATTCATAATAAGAGAAAATGGTCTATTGGTTTAAAAAAGTCATTATAAAAGGAAGTAAAATCATTTACACGGATATTAAGGACATGGTTAAGAAAATTTTATACGTCGGTAATTTAGTATAATGTTGTCAAAAGTTTTTGAAAGTCAAAGAATGAAATCAAGTAACGGAAGAATTTAAACTCATGTTAAATGCTTTCAAAACTTTTAGGCTATGGAAAATTTAAAATAATCAATATTGAAACTACTCTTAGAGAACCGGGGTTTGCCAAAAATGAGAAACTGATTTACACAAGGTTCTTAATATACGAGCACATCAAGTCTGGTACGGATATAAAAATAATTGAAAGTATGTATGGTGAACGGAAGGATGACTTAGTAGTAAAATTATCAAAATTTGTAATAAAGCTTTAAAACCAAATTACGGGGAGTCTAGATTAGGAATAGTAATTTGAAATAGCGAAAACGATGGGCATAAAACCGACTTGCTGAAAGCTGAAATTCTATGTGACTTGAAAAGTATATTAAAAGTAAACACGATGTATTATTCGAATGGCATAAATAAGAAGGAAAATTATAAATCGAATTGGACAAAATAAAAGTACGGTTCAGAATAAAATTAATATATGAAGGGACGACACATTTACATAAGTACGAAAAATATAGGCTGGAAAAGTACCATAAGCTGGTATTCAAAATTTCGACAAAAGTTTTAAGAGTTCAAGTCAGCGAAGGAGTATGAAATATAAGATATATATATTAAAAAAATTAAACAAATTTAAACTTAGGAAAAGAGGAAATCGAAAGATACTTTCAGAAGATTCAAGGTTTGTGACGGAGAGATTCGAAAATTGACGACGATCGTCATGAGGCGATCTCGTGAATCGAGGCAAGGAAATTGGTCGAATGATCAAAACATACATACGCCTAGGATATGAATCAGGAGAATCTATGGGGAAGCTCCTACGGTCGACCAACTAAAGATTAGGAACTAGGCGCTAAGACCTTCTAAGGAGCTAGACGGTAATGAAATGCGTTCAGCTTGGTCCGAAATCGATGAACCCAAGCGAACGACTAAAGGAAAATCTAGAAGTCTAATATGGTCAGAGCTGGGCAAGAACCACTAAGATAACTCCTACGACGATTAACTCAATTGCTAGCAGGGAGTCTAACTATTAATCAGAGGTCTCTATCTAGCAAGCACAGACGTCTATCTAAGTCTCTTATCGCCTAGTGACATAGGAGAACGACTAAACTCAGGGCTTATGACTCGGATGTTGCAGTTTATTTAATGGACATTCCGTTATTATCATTGTCCTGTTAATTTGCAATTGCAAGACTGACCTGCATGGGCCACCAACAAAACCTGTCACGCCCCGCTTCCCAAAAATATGGAGGCGAAGCGTGAGAAGGTCCGCTCAGACTTGAAGCTGCAAAGCTGCAAGTCCGATAAGCGTCAATCAAATTTAAACTGCAGGTCCTTGCAACGCGAACGAAACAAAGATAATAATAATGAAATGAGACAAAAGAGATATCTCAGAATATCCATAAAATAAGTTTCAACATCACAGAAAAAGACACCAGGCTAAAAGAAAAAAGTCTAAAGGCCCAAACATGGCCAACAAAAGTAAAGCGTACAAAACAAAGGTGACACGCACCGACAACTAACAACAAAACCTAAAACAAAAGAAACTCAGCAAAGTCACCAAGAAAGGTCTCCGGTGTCCACAAAACTCCTCCTGTGAAAACATGGACTCAGACTCAGCGTCAGCAAAGCATCACGTACACAGCAATGGTCTCTGGCTCAGGGTCTAACATGTGACACCCAAAAGAGCAAGGGGAACATGTCAGCAAGTCTACAAGAGACTTGTGCAAGGAAACTGAAGGTAGGCAAAAGTAAAGCAACCTAGCAGTTCTAACATGACTGCAATGACATGGCAGTTAAAGTATGAGTGCAACAAGTAAAGTAAAGTAAGGTACGAGCATGGCATTTAAACATGGCATGGATGACAAGTTATACAAGTAACACTCACTAGTACAAGACAAGTAAAGTAAGCACCTCGTGCACAGAGATTCCGCCTTCTGGCTAGAGTGGCTGATCGGGCCACTCCTAAGCTCAGGTGACCGTTTATCCCTACCCCACCACGTGTATCGAGCCAGGGCCTTACCCCCGAACGCGTATGCTCGCTTTTGGATCACGAGCCAGGAAGTGTTTTTAACAAGTATGGCATAGGGGTGCACCTAGCCGGACAAGGAAACCCGGCATTGTCTTTTGACCAACACATGAGGCCCGTTCCCAGGAAGTAGTATTCAAGAAGTACAAGTACAAGTATTGTAGCGTGTGCTACGAATGCAACAATCAACTGGATGACATGTAAAATGCAATGCATGGAAGTTAAGAGTGCGTACAGTTAAGGAATTTAAACGTGACAGATACAAATGCATGAACAAGTTTAAGGGTTGGATCTAGCTTCGTTGTCAAGCTAGAACAATTAGGTGACGGATCTAGTTTCGTTGTCAAACTAGATCAAACAGGCGTCTAGCCAGCTATCATTTCACTGACTAGTCTCTTTTACACTAAAAACAAGGAAGTGGCCTAAAAACATGGCCCTACACAAGAGTTGGCAAGTTTCACTTGCCTGCAAGTACAACGTCTGAGAAACACTGTCCAAGAGAGTCCAGAATCATATTTATCTTACGTGCACAAGTCCACCGGCCTAAAGTCCATATTATTAATCTTGATTAGCGAATTTAAAACATTTAAAACATTTTAAAAAAATCAATTTTAGTCTTGATTAACAGGCAATGGGTTGGGGGTCCTAGGGGTGCAAAGCGTTACCTCAACACGACGCGAAAGCTATACTGGCGTCGGGTAGCGACGCCAGGGGTTGGAATAAGAGGACGCGCTCCAAGTCCTGATTCCAATATAGATTCCTCGCTGGAAAGTTCAGACCATCAACCGGAGCAACGATTCCAGATTCCAAAGCTAGCACGTGCGACGACGGGCTACGACGTGTCGTAACGTCGTACGCGGCAAATCGTCGGAGAGAAAGCACCTAGGTGGAGCCCACAGTAGTCCTAGGGACCTATGGGGGACCCACAATACCTCTGGAGAACTTGGGGGGCCCACGGTGGCAAGTGGTGCGACGGGTGCGGGGTTGCGACGTTTGCTCTCGGTCGGACACAGCCAAATGCGGGGGAACGGCTCGGTCGGTGCGGGGGAACGGCTCGGTCGGTGCGGGGGAACGGGCTTGTGCAGCTGCGGGTGCGGTGCGGGCCTTGGTGCTCTCGGTCGGTGCGGAGGGAGCGGTCGGTCGGGCGCCTTGGATGCGGGGGAACGGAGCGCTGCAACGTTGCAACCGTTGCAACGTTGCGGGCTTCGGTCGGTGCGGAGATGCGCCTCGGTCAGACACGGCGCTGAGCGGGGGACGAAGCGGGGTTTGGTGCAGGCGGCTGTGCGGAACGGAAAGCGGGCGAAGCTCTCGGTCTGACCGAGAGCTTCTCTCGGTCGGTGCGGGCGAACGGAGTGGGTGCGAAGCAGCGGTGCGGGCCAAGCTTGGTGCGGGGGCGGCCAGCGGTCGGAGCGGGGATTTTGGCCTCGTTTCTTCGGTCGGTGCGGGGCTGTTCGTCGTAACGTTGCGACGATTCGTTGCAACGTCAAATTTGAGTTTTGGAAGCGGCTAGGGTTATTTTCTTGCGAAAATAGGTCTTCCTAAAGGTTGTTTATATAGTGTAGAGGGGTTGACTAGGTCTAGGGCTAATCCTAATGAGATTAGGAGTTCAAAAATATTTAAAATTTGAATCTCAACTTCTCTAACTCACACAAGGATTTGATGCGGTCCAAATGAGCTGGAATTTGGCTCAAAAATTCTTTAATACGTTTAAAACTCAAATAAATTTTATTTGGCTTAAAATAATTTAAAAATTAATTATTAAAAATATTATAAACCTTGTTAAAAATATAAAAGTGGTTAAATAAACTCCAAAAATTATAAAATAAATATCGGGGTGATCGTGATGACGACAGTGAGCTAACTAAGAAGACGGATCTCAATTTCAACATCGGACGACGAAACTAAAAAGAGAAACGTCTCCCGTCAAAAGTGAGAATCGCAACGTCTCATCGAGTAAGGTTAAATTGTGGGAAAACGACTTGAGAAACGTCGTTTCAAATTAGTGCCACTATTTAATACTCTCAGAGACGTTCACAACGGCATATCACACTAAAGTGTTCACAAACAAACAAAGTCTAAAATAAACACGTGCACGGCTAAAAGCACGTGCACGAACAACGTACAACGAAAAGTGGTCGTTACAGTAGCATGGGCAACCGAAAGAGGGATCGAATCACAGGTATCCAGATCTAAAGTATTCCATCAACGACTTTAGCTTCCGCCATTTCTCTTCCTCCCCCTGCTCGTGCCGAGGGTCAGCGTATCGATCTCCTCTCGAGTCATACCTACCCCGCCGAGTACACTTCAGACCTTAATCTGACTTAGGCATCGGAGGTGTCACGCCCCGCTTCCCAAAAATATGGAGCCGAAGCGTGAGAAGGTCCGCTCAGACTTGAAGCTACAAAGCTGCAAGTCCGATAAGCGTCAATCAATTTTAAATAGCAGGTCCTGGCAATGCGAAACGAAACAAAGATAATAATAAAGAAATGAGACAAAAGAGAAATCTGAGAACATCCATAATAATAAACTCCAACATCGCAGAAAAGCCACCAGGCTAAAAGAAAAGAGTCTAAAAAGAGGCCCCAGCATGGCCAACAATAGTACGACGTACAAAAACAAAGTAATGGTGCTACGCACCGGCAACTAACAGCAACCTAAAACAAAAGAAACTAAAATCAGTCTCTAAGACTGGTCTCCGGTGTCCACCAACTCCTCGTCAAACGTAGGATCTGTCTCAGCGTCAACAAACACCTCGTCCTTAGCTATGGTCTCTGGCTCGGGGTCTAACATGTGACACCCAAAAGAGCAAGGGGCACATGTCAGCAAGTCTACAAGAGACTTGTGCAAGGAAACTGAAAGTACAGGTAAACATCCTAGCAGTTCTAGCATGATGCAATGACATTGCAGATATAGCATGAATGCAACAAGTAAAGTAAAGTAAAGTAAAGTACGAGCATGGCATTTAAATCATGGCATGGATGTCAAGTTTTGCAAGAAACATTCACAAGGACAAGTACAAGTATAGTAAGCACGTCGTGCACAGAGATTACGCCTTTTGGCTAGAGTGGCTGCGCGGGCCAACTCCTAAGCTCAAGTGATCGCTTATCCCTACCCCTCCACGTGTATCGAGCCAGGGCCTTACACCCGAACACGTATGCTCGCTTCTGGATCACGAGCCAGGAAGTGTTTTTTATGATGGCATAAGGGTGCACCTAGCCGGACAAGGAAGTACAAGTAGTGTAGCGTGTGCTACGAATGCAACAATCAACTTGGATGACATGTAAGATGCAATGTATGACAGTTAAAAGTGCGTACAGATAAGGAATTTAAACGTGGCAGACATCAATGCATGAATAACATGGCAGAGTGACAGATCTAGCTTCGTTGTCATGCTAGATCTTAAAGTTGCGTCTAGACAGCTATCATTTCACTGTCTAGTCTCTTTTACGCTAAAAACAAGGAAGTGGCCTAAAAACATGGCTCTAAGCAAAAGTTGGCAAGTTTCACTTGCCTGCAAGTCAAACGTCTGAATACACCGTCCAACGAGTCCAAAGTCACAATTATCCTACGTGCACAAGTCCACCGGCCTACATCCCGTTTTATTAATCTTGATTAGTGAATTAAAACAATTTAAAAACATTGATTTTAGTCTTGATTAACAGGCAATAGGTTGGGGGTCCTAGGGGTGCAAAGCGTTACCTCAACACGACGCGAAAGCTACACTGGCGTCGGGTAGCGACGCCAGGGGTTGGAATAAAAGAACACGCTCCAAGTCCAGATTCCAAAATAGATTCTTCGCTCGCCAAGTCTGGACAGCAACAAGATCAACGAGCCAAGATTCCAAAGCTAGAACGTGTGACGACGGGCTACGACGTATCGCAACATCGTATACGGCAAATCCTCGAAGATAAAGCACCTAGGTGGGGCCCACAGTAGTTCTAGGGACCAATGGGGGACCCACAATACCTCTGGAGAACTTGGGGGGCCCACGGTGGCAAGCGGTGCGGGAGTTGCGATGTTGCGACGAACGTCGCTCGATCGGACACGGGCCTGACCGAGAGAAGCACTCGGTCAGACACAGCAGAGCTGTGCAGCGCTTGCAGAGATGCGGGGTCGGGGCTCTCGATCGGTGCGGGTGAAGCCTTCGGTCGGTGCGGGTGAGATGCGGGGTCGGGCGCTTGGCGGGCGTTGCAACGTTGCAACGTTGCAACGGAGCGGGCGAGAGCGGGCGAGAGCGGGGGATCCTACGGTCGGTGCGGGCAGGATGCGGGGTCGGTGCGAGGCTAGCGGAGCGGGCGCTATAGCGGTGCGGAGCGGAGCGGGTGCGGGTGAGATCTCTCGGTCAGACCGAGAGATCCTCTCGGTCGGACGGCGTAATACGAGCAGGGTTGCAAGCGGGCGGCTGTGTGAAGCGAGGAGCGCTTAGTGTGGGGCTTGGCCTTGGTCGGTGCGGTGAAAACCAAGGAATTTCCTCGGTCGGTGCAGGCGACGATTGCTGCAACGTTGCGACGAATCGTCGCATGCGAGATTTTGGGTTTTGGGAGCGGCTAGGGTTAATTTCTTACGAAAATGAGTCTTCCTAGCGGTTGTTTATATATTGTAGAGGGTTTGACTTGGTCTAGGGCTAATTCTAATAGGATTAGGATTTTAAAATAATTTAAAATTCAAATCTTTCTCTCTCTAACCCACGCATGGCTAGGGTGCGGCCAAGATGAGCTAGGATTTGGCTCAAAATTCGTTTGTAACATTATAAACTTAATAAAATTTTATTTGGCTAAAAATACTTTAAAACTTAGTTATTAAAAATATTATAAACTTTGCTAAAAATGTAAAATAGGTCAAATGAACTCCAAAAATTGTAAAATAAATATTGGGGTGATCGGGACGGCGAGAGGAAGGTAACTAAGAAGACGGATCTCAATTTTGACGTCAAGTGAAGAAACTAAAAATAGAAACGTCTCACGTCAAAAGTGAAAATCACAACGTCTCTTCGAATAGGATCAAATCGTGGGAGAACGACCCGAGAAATGTCGTTCCAAATTAGTGCCATAATTTAATACTCTCAGATACGTTCACAACGACATATCACACCAAAGTGTTCACAAACAAACAAAGTCTAAAATAAATATGTGCACGGTCAAAAGCACGTGCACGAACAAGGTACAGCGAAAACAGACCGTTACATCCTCCCCACCTTAGAAATGATTCCGTCCTCGGAATCAACATCAAGCACTGCTCGGGAAGAGGTGCGGGAAGCGCTCTCTCATCTCATCCTCACGCTCCCAGGTGGACTCACCTGGGGAACCGCGACGCCACTGCACTCGAACCAAGTCGACAGTCTTATTCCTCAATTGCTTCTGTCGACGATCCAGAATCTCAACTGGCTGCTGATCATAAGACAGATCCGGACGAACCGTGATCTCCGAGAAATCCACAGCATGGGACGGATCACTAACGTATCGACGTAACTGAGATACGTGAAATACATCGTGAACTCCCTCCAGCGACGGTGGAAGCGCCAAGTGATAAGCCATAGCTCCAACTCTCTCCAGGACATCAAACGGCCCAATGTACCTCAGACTCAGCTTGCCTCTCTTCCCAAATCAGATAACTCCACGGTTCGGAGAAATCTTCAGAAAGACATGATCTCCATGCTGAAACTCCAAGGCCTCCGTTTAGCATCTGCCCAATGCTTGAAACGGTCCTGCGCAATCCTCAGCTTCTCCCGGATGTTCCTCACAACATCCACGGCCTCCACAATCATCTCCGGTCCTAACAGCTCCAGATCTCCAATGTCATCCCAGCTCAGTGGCGATCGACATTTCTTTCCATATAGCGCGGCGAAAGGCGCCATTCCAATACTCGCCTGGTAGCTGTTATTGTAAGCAAACTCATCATGATGGAGATGATCCTCCCAAGATCCCTTAAAGTTCAACATGCACGCTCTCAGCATGTCCTCCAAAATTTGAATCGTCCTCTCGGACTGGCCATCTGTCTGCGGGTTGTACGCCGTGCTGAAACTCAGACTCGTACCCAGACTCTTCTGTAGACTCTGCCAAAACTGAGACGTGAATCTCGTGTCTCTGTCCGACATGATATTCACATGGACTCTGTGAAGTCATACGATCTCCTGCACGATTCACGTTACATCACTATCTAAACTAGGAAAAGGAAATAAAAACGGAGAGTAAAAGAATTTACCTCCATATATCTCCTCGCTAGCGTCTCAGTAGACTGTCCTACTCGGAAGGGAATAAAGTGCGCGGATTTGGTCAATCGGTCTACGATCACCCAAATCGCGTCATTCTGCTTCGGACTCCGAGGTAGTCCAGTCACGAAACCCATAGTGATGTGCTGCCACTTCCACTCCGGAATCGGAAGCGGTTGTAGCAACCCTACCGTACGCTGATGCTCCGCCTTTACCTGCTGGCAAACCAAACACTTGGCTACACTCCGAGACACACTCCTCTTCATACCATGCCACCAATAGTTCAGGCGAAGATCCTTGTACATCTTGGTGCCACCATGATGTACAGAATACGGCGAACTGTGTGCCTCCACTAATAATTCCTCTCTGATATCTCCAGCTGGCACACACAACCTGGATCTAAATCTCAACGAACCATCCTCATGAATCAAGAAGTCAGTCGGTAGACCGGCTTCCACCTGCTCCCGAATCTTCACCAGCTTAGCATCTCCAGCCTGTCCAGCCTTGATCCTATCCACGATCGTCGATTGTATCTGCATACTCATCAACGAAGAAGTCTCTCCATGAAGAAGAATCTCAATGCCAGACTCGCAAAAATCTTGATGCAATCTCCACTGCGAAGTCAACATCATCACCGCTGGAAGCCTGCTCAGCGCATCCGGAACCACATTCACCTTGCCAGGGTGATACTGCAAATCAATCTCATAATCTGCCATGAGCTCCAACCATCGACGCTACCGCATGTTGAGCTCCTTCTGCGTAAAGATATACTTCAAGCTTTTGTGATCAGTGAAGATCTTCACCTTCTCACTCAGCAGGAAGTGCCTCCAAATCTTGAGCGCAAACACGACTGCAGCCAACTCCAAATCGTGTGTCGGGTAATTCTTCTCATGAGCCTTGAGATGACGAGAAGCATACGCAACCACGTGCCCGTGCTGATGCAATACACAACCAAGACCCTTGCCAGAAGCATCACAAAAGATCTCGAATCCTCCACTCCGATCAGGCACAGCAAGAACAGGGGCAGTCGTCAACCTCTCCTTCAGAATATCAAAAGCCTTCTCACAATCATCAGACCAAACAAATGGTACATCCTTCCGCGTCAGTCTGGTCATCGGCTCAGCAATCCGGGAAAAGTCCTTAATGAAACGCCAATAATAACCTGCAAGCCCAAGAAAACTCCGGATCTCAGACGCTGACTGCGGAACAGGCCACTCTCTGATAGCCTTAAACTTCTCGGGATCCACCAAAATTCCATCACCTGACACCACATGCCCGAGAAAAGCAACTCTATCCAGCCAAAACTCGCACTTGGAATACTTAGCATACAAACGATGCTTCCTCAAAATCTCCAACACTGTCCTCAAGTGCGATGCATGCTCTTCCTCTGACTTCGAATAGATCAGGATGTCGTCAATAAAGATAACGACAAACTTGTCTAGAAAGTCGTAGAAGATCAGATTCATCAGGTTCATAAAAACTGCGGGTGCATTGGTTACACCGAAGGGCATAACCACGAACTCGTAGTGACCATACTTCGTCCTGAACGCTGTCTTCGGGATGTCGTCCTTCTTCACCCTGAGCTGATGATAGCCATTCCTCAGATCCAACTTAGAGAACACCCTCGAACCTTCAAGCAGATCAAAGATGTCATCTATGCGAGGCAATGGATATTTATTCTTGATGGTCACAGCATTCAGCTCCCTGTAGTCCATGCACATGCGACGCGAATCATCCTTCTTCCTCCGGCAGTCGATCGGGGCGTAGAAACTCGCAAGTCAGTCCATCCCAAGCACTGCATCGTAGTTGATGATGTCGTGGACAATATAATCAGCGTAAAGCTCATGTCCACAGACCACCAAAGGGCAAAAATTTCAACCATGATGCACCGGGATCACGCCATTTCATGTAACGATATCCCAACTCTTGGGAAGAGGGGAAGTCGACAAGGAAAGCTTCTCCACGAAGCTCCGGGATATAATGCACATCGATGCACCAGAGTCAAAGAGGACTCGTGCAGGAAATGCGCAAACCAACATCACACCAAACAAACAATCTAACAATCAAACCCTATTCTAACAAACAATCATATGCAGTCAACCAAACATAAGCTAACAATCAAAACTATCTTGGGAAGGAAACAACTAGACTGAGAGTTACCTGCGATAACCTCATCCACAGTCTCGCTCTCCACTGTCGTCATCAGAAAAGCCTGCCTCCTCGGCTGCATGGCCTGCTGGAAAGCCTGCTTCAGCGGAACGAGGGCTGCTCCACGTCTAACAGCTACGGGTGCTTTTCGTAGTTGAGCTCCGACTGGCTCTTTCCCCGGATGCTTAGCTCTCAGACAGTCCTTTAAGGTATGTGCTGCGTCGCCACAAATCAAGCACTGGCCCAGCTTCCGCCTGCACTGTTCCTTCTCATGACCAATCTTGCTACAATGATAGCACACCTTCCGACTCGGCCCAGCTACTGGTGCTTGCTGCGGAACTCCATCCAATGCCTTCCGCAGTTTATTTGCATGCCGACAATCCTTCGCTGAATGAGTAGCATCACCACAAATCAAACACCGACCTAGAAATCTTCTGCACTGCTCATTGACGTGCTCGGTCTTGCCGCAGAAATAGCAAGTCTTCAGAGTAGGTCCACCACCAGCTCGGGTCTGTCGTCTTCTAGCCATCTAACGACATAGAAATGGACAAAAATTAGACTCAAAGATTAATGACTTAGATGTTGTAATTTATTTAATGGACATCCCGTTATTATCGTTGTTCCGTTAATTCGTAATTGCAAGACGGACCTGCATGGGCCACCAACAAAACCTATCACGCCCCGCTTCCCAAAAATATGGAGGCGAAGCATGAGAAGGTCCGCTCAGACTTGAAGCTATAAAGCTGCAATTCCGATAAGCATCAATCAACTTTAAATAGCATGTCCTAGCAACGCGAAACGAAACAAAGATAATAATAAGGAAATGAGACAAAAGAGAAATCTCAGAACATCCATAATAATAAACTCCAACATCACAGAAAAGCCACCAGGCTAAAAGAAAAGAGTCTAAAAAGAGGCCTCAGCATGGCCAACAAAAGTACGACGTACAAAAACAAAGTAATGGTGCTACGCACCGGCAACTAACAGCAACCTAAAACAAAAGCAACTAAAATCAGTCTCTAAGACTGGTCTCTGGTGTCCACCAACTCCTCGTCATGTAGGCTCTGGCTCAGCGTCAGCAAACACCTCGTCCTCAGCTACGGTCTCTGGCTCGGGGTCTAACATGTGACACCCAAAAGAGCAAGGGGCACATGTCAGCAAGTCTACAAGAGACTTGTGCAAGGAAACTGAAAGTACATGTAAACATCCTAGCAGTTCTAGCATGATGCAATGACATGGCAGATATAGCATGAGTGCAACAAGTAAAGTAAAGTAAAGTAAAGTACGAGCATGGCATTTAAATCATGGCATGCATGTCAAGTTTTGCAAGAAACATTCACAAGGACAAGTACAAGTTTAGTAAGCACGTCGTACACAGATATTACGCCTTTTGGCTAGAGTGGCTGCGCAGGCCAACTCCTAAGCTCAAGTGATCGCTTATCCCCACCCCTCCACGTGTATCGAGCCAGGGCCTTACCCCCGAACACGTATGCTTGCTTCTGGATCACGAGCCAGGAAGTGTTTTTCATGATGGCTTAGGGGTGCACCTAGCCGGACAAGGAAGTACAAGTAGTGTAGCTTGTGCTATGAATGCAACAATCAACTTGGATGACATGTAAGATGCAATGTATGACAGTTAAAAGTGCGTACAGATAAGGAATTTAAACGTGGCAGACATCAATGCATGAATGACATGGCAGAGTGACAGATCTAGCTTCGTTGTCAAGCTAGATCTTAAAGTTGCGTCTAGACAGTTATCATTTCACTGTCTAGTCTCTTTTACGCTAAAAACAAGGAAGTGGCCTAAAAACATGGCCCTAAGCAAAAGTTGGCAAGTTTCACTTGCCTGCAAGTCAAACGTCTGAATACACCGTCCAACGAGTCCAAAGTCACAATTATCCTACGTGCACAAGTCCACCGGCCTACATCCCGTTTTATTAATCTTGATTAGTGAATTAAAACAATTTAAAAACATTGATTTTAGTCTTGATTAACAGGCAATAGGTTGGGGGTCCTAGGGGTGCAAAGCGTTACCTCAACACGACGCGAAAGCTACACTGGCGTCGGGTAGCGACGCCAGGGGTTGGAATAAAAGAACGCGCTCCAAGTCCAGATTCCAACATAGATTCCTCGCTCGCCAAGTCTGGACAGCAACTAGATCAACGAGCCAATATTCCAAAGCTAGAACGTGCGACGACGGGCTACGACGTATCGCAACGTCGTATACGGCAAATCCTCTAAGAGAAAGCACCTAGGTGGGGCCCACAGTAGTTCTAGGGACCAATGGGGGACCCACAATACCTCTGGAGAACTTGGGGGGCCCACGGTGGCAAGCGGTGCGGGAGTTGCGACGTTGCGACGAACGTCGCTCGGTCGGACACGGGCCTGACCGAGAGAAGCTCTCGGTCAGACACAGCGGACGGCGCTGTGCAGTGCTTGCGGAGATGCGGGGTCGGGGCTCTCGGTTGGTGCGGGCGAAGCCTTTGGTCGGTGCAGGCGAGATGCGGGGTCGGGCGCTTGGCGGGCGTTGCAACGTTGCAACGTTGCAACGGAGCAGGCGAGAGCGGGCGAGAGCAGGGGATCCTTCGGTCGGTGCCGGCGGGATGCGGGGTCGGTGTGAGGCTAGCGGAGCGGGCGCTGCAACGGTGCAGAGCAAAGCGGGTGCGGGCGAGGTCTCTCGGTCGGACGGGGCGATGCGAGCGAGGTTGCAAGCGGGCGGCTGTGCGAAGCGGGGAGCGCTTGGTGCGGGGCTTGGCCTCGGTCGGTGTGGTGAAAACCAAGGAATTTCCTCGGTTGGTTCGGGCGACGGCTGCTGCAACATTGCGACGAATCGTCGCAAGCGAGATTTTGGGTTTTGGGAGCGACTAGGGTTAATTTCTTGCGAAAATGAGTCTTCCTACGGGTTGTTTATATAGTGTAGAGGTGTTGACTTGGTCTAGGGCAAATTCTAATAGGATTAGGATTTTAAAATAATTTAAAATTCAAATCTTTCTCTCTCTAACCCACGCATGGCTAGGGTACGGCCAAGATGAGCTAGGATTTGGCTCAAAATTCGTTTGTAACATTATAAACTTAATAAAATTTTATTTGGCTAAAAATACTTTAAAACTTAGTTATTAAAAATATTATAAACTTTGCTAAAAATGTAAAATAGGTCAAATGAACTCCGAAAATTGTAAAATAAATATTGGGGTGATCGGAACGACGAGAGGAAGGTAACTAAGAAGACGGATCTCAATTTCGACGTCGAGTGATGAAACTAAAAATAGAAACGTCTCACGTCAAAAGTGAAAATCACAACGTCTCTTCGAATAGGATCAAATCGTGGGAGAACGACCAGAGAAATGTCGTTCCAAATTAGTGCCACAATTTAATACTCTCAGAGACATTCACAACGACATATCACACCAAAGTGTTCACAAACAAACAAAGTCTAAAATAAATATGTGCACGGTCAAAAGCACGTGCACGAACAAGGTACAGCGAAAACAGACCGTTACAGGAGGGGATTCGACCGGAACCAAGGTTCGGCCCCCCTGACGAGTTTCTCGTCTATACAGGAAGAAGCTGACCGAGGCTCCGAGGCTACCCCTCAGCGCCCGACGATCACCCCCGCCGCTTGCAGGTGTGGCAACCGACCGAAGACCGAGCAGCAAACGAAGCGCCGAGGCTACCCCTCGACGCACGTCCAACCGAGGCCGAGCCCATCTCGCAGAACTGAGGCTTTCCCTCTGCTCTGCTTCATCCAAGGACCGATACTCTGTCCGGATCACACGCTCGACCTGAACTCCACCTCCGACCCACGCTGAGCGCACGTGTGCTTGGCGTGCCCAAGGGATCTCGACTGACCCCTTGACCACGTTAACCGTCCAGTCGTCGATCAACATTTCAGTGGTGAGAAAACACCCGTAACATCTAGCGCCGTCTGTGGGAACCGAGGCAAGCCCACATCGAACCACCGGAATGGAACAAATCTGCAATGGCACGGGGCGCATGCCTCCCATCCAAGAGGAAGGAGTTTACATTCCCCCGGAGAACCAGCACAGCCACACCACTGAGGGGACAGGCGAGTCTTGATCGGTCACCCAGGAACAGCTCCGCATCTTTGCCCAGGAGACCAACGCTAACATCCAGACGTTGGTCGCAACAATTCAACAACTCGTCGGCAACACACCCATCCAGGGAGATGGGGTGGATGAAGCCCGCCGTTGGGGAGGGGACCACCAACCCCTACGGTCCGCCGTAGTCACCAACCACAGGAACGAGGTGCCCAACCTGGAGCGGTGATTTACCATGCCGGGCTACAACCCGGCGCGGTCCCCCACACCCACCTCGCTTCACAAGGGAAACAGGAGGGGCTTCGAGCAAGCGGAGGACGAGTCGGTGACTGCCTCGTCCAGACGACCGGGCTCGTCCAAGCACCGACGGTACGATCGCGGGGCAGCGGGGGATCGCTCTCAGCGGAGCGGAAGTGCCCGCCGAGTGAAGCGGAACGAGCGAGAATACCGAAGCGAGGAAGGGGACACACGCCGATCGAGCCCTGCCCCCAGTTTGGCGGGGACACTAGGGACAGCCAAGCATGAATCTGCCCCCCCATTGCGACCGGACTATCACGAGGCAAGCGAAGGAGGGCGGCCGGGGGGCGTTAATGGCGACCGATGTCCCCTAACCCGGAGGATAACCGAGGCACGGGTGCCCTCAAATTTCAAGGTGCCGACGTTGGAAAAGTATGGTGGCACGGGCGATCCCGCGGACCACGTGATGGATTACGAGGGGGTCATGGCCTTCCAGGGGGCCGACGATATCCTGCGCTGCTGGGGTTTCTATTCCAACCTCCAGAAAGCAGCGAGGACTTGGTACCACAGCTTGCCCAACCGCTCCATTGATATCTTCGAGGAGCTCACCCAGTTGTTCTGCAAGCAGTTCATGGCCGGGCGACAGGTAAAACCGGACTCAGAACTCTTATTCAATGTGGTGAAGGGTCCCGGGGAACCCCTGAGGCACTTCATGCGCCGCTTCAACACGGAGCGACTGAACGTGGAGAGCTGTCCCGAGCTGGTCGTTAAAACGGCCCTGAAGAAAGGATTACGGCACAGGGGTCTGAAGTAATCATTACACAACGATCCTCCGAAGGACCTTGTCGGGGTCATGGCGCAGGCCGAGCGCTTCATGCTGACGGAAGAGGCCTTGGTCGTCGACGACGGAAGGACCAAGCGAGGATCCAAGCGCGACGAGAGTGAACGCCGCGGCCTGGAGGACCATCGGTAGGAGAAGAAGGCCAGAGGAAAGCAGTGGAGGGAAGAACCGCGGTACACCCAGCTGAATGTTGCCCCGGACATTGTCCTTGCACACGCCCAGAAGGAGGGGTGCATGAACCGGCCTCCTCTGAGGATGAAGAGAGGTGGGAGAGACGAAGAGAAATATTGCAAATATCACAAAGATAACGGCCACGACACCGACGACTGCTGGCATCTGAAGAAAGACATAGAGAAGCTGGTGAGTCGGGGCACTTGAAGAACTTCGCCGATGATCCCGCTCCTGGGGAGGGGACATCCAGGCAGCCGGACAAGGGAAATAAGGTAAACGTGGTCCAGGCAGCCATGCGCATCATCGAGTGAGCAAACGGGACAAACAGCCGCCACCTCGCTGGGGGAGGGCTATCTCGCCCTCACCTCCTCCGTCTTTTGTTTTTTCCTCCAAACGTACTGGTCCATGGAAAGAAAGAAGGACCTTGTTAGTAAAAATGCAATCCCTTTTTCCCACATCTAGCTGAATGGCCATTCCACGACGCAGAAGAGAACTCAATCTCCTCTCTCGGAGGACTGCCTTCGCTCAACAGGTCGGAGGCAGGAAGCTATTCCCCAAGCGGGGGGCCAGCAAACCCATCCATAAGACAGGGGGCAACCCCCTAGCAGACGGGTCCTCCGGTCGGCCCTATGCCGGAGAGCAACCCTCTGCAGGCCCACTGAACCGATCGGCCGTAAGGCTGAGGGAAACTCCCCCCGCAGGTCGATCCTCAAACCCGTCCGTGAGTCCGGGGGCAACTCCCCCAGCAGACGGGGACACCTGTCAGTTATAAGCCAAGGGATAGCTCCCCTCGCCGACCGACCGATCCGCCCGCTCGTAAGGCTGGGGGCAACCCCCCAGCAGACGGGGACATCGGTCGGTTATAAGCCGAGGGATAGCTCCCCTTGCCGACCGACCAATCCGCCTGCTCGTAAGGCTGGGGCAACTCCCCCAGCAGACTGGGAAATCGGTCGGTTATAAGCCGAGGGATAGCTCCCCTCGCCGACCGAACGATCTGCCCGCTCGTAAGGCTAGGGGCAACTCCCCCAGCAGACAGGGACATCGGACAGTTATAAGCCGAGGGATAGCTCCCCTCGCCGACCGACCAATCCGCCCGCTTGTAAGGCTATGGGCAACTCCCCCAGCAGACGGGGACATCGGTCGGTTATAAGCCGAGAGATAGCTCCCCTCGCCGACCGAACGATCCGTCCGCTCGTAAGGCTGGGGGCAACTCCCCCAGTAGACGGGGACATCAGACGGTTATAAACCGAGGGATAGCTCCCCTCACTGACTGAACGATCCGCCCACTCGTAAGGCTGGGGGAAACTCCCCCAGCAGACGGGGACATCGGTCGGTTATAAGCCGAGGGATAGCTCCCCTCATCGACCGAACGATCCGCCCGCTCGTAAGGCTGGGGGAAACTCCCCTAGCAGCCAGGGACATCGGTCGGTTTCAAGCCGAGGGATAGCTCCCCTCGTCGACCGACTAATCCGCCCGCTCGTAAGGCTGGGGATAACTCCTCCAGCAGACGGGGACATCAGTCGGTTACAAGCCGAGGGAGGGATAGCTCCCCTCACCGACCGACCAATCCGCCCGCTTGTAAGGCTAGGGGCAACCCCCCAGCAGACGGGGACATCGGTCGGTTATAAGCCGAGGGATAGCTCCCCTCGCCGACCGAACGATCCGCACACTCGTAAGGCTGGGGGCAACTCCCCCAGCAGACGGGGACATCGGATGGTTATAAGCCAGGGATAGCTCCCCTAGCCGACCAAACGATCCGTCCACTCGTAAGGCTGGGGGCAACTCCCCCAGCATACTGGGACATCGATCGGTTATAAGCCGAGGGATAGCTCCCCTCATCGACCGAACGATCCACCCGCTCGTAAGGCAGGGGGCAACTCCCCCAGCAGATGGGAACATCGGTCAGTTACAAGCCGAGGGATAGCTCCCCTCACCGACCGACTAATCCGCCCGCTTGTAAGGCTGGGGATAACTCCCCCAGCAGACGGGGACATCAGTCGGTTACAAGCCGAGGGATAGCTCCCATCGCCGACCGAACGATCCACCCGCTTTAAGGCTAGGAGAAACTCCCCCAGCAGACGGAGACATCGGTCGGATACAAATCGAGGGGCAACCCCCCTCGTCGACCGAACAATCCGCCCGCTCGTAAGGCTGGGGGCAACACCCCCAGCAGACGGGAACGTCAGTCGGTTACAAGCCGAAGGGTAGCCCCTCTCGCCAACCGAACGATTCGCCCGCTCGTAAGGCTGGGGGCAACCCCCCCCCCCCCCCAACAGACGGGGGCATCGGCCGGTTACAAGCCGAGGGGCAGCCCCCCTCTCCGATCTGCCTGACTGTGAGACTGGGAGCAACCCAGCCGCATACAAGGCGATTACCTAAGCAAACCGAGTATCGCGAATGGAGGAAGAGCTATGACGGGTCAGACGATGGTGCCAATAAGGTCCCAATCCAGGGTGCCAGCGGGTCCGGAGTTCTGAAGACCATTCGCCCTCACCACATGCAATAAAAGAACACTGGCGAAATGTGGAGTTCACGACCAGTCCACAACGCAATAAAGGATCAAAAAGACCGAGGGTCCCGCAAGGTGGAAACACCTCAACGATAAAGAAGCTATATAAATAAAATTGTTCAGAATTACAAGCCAAAAAAGAAGGGGAGGGAACAAGATACAGAGGCCTAAGGCCCCAGGGTATGGGAGGAAGCATCCTCGGGCACCTCACCCTGCTCGGAGCGCGGGGGATCTGCGGGTGCGAGAGGCTACCGGGCATGCTCCGCGAACCGCCGAAATGAGTTTCGGACGACGTCAATGATCCGAGGAGCAAAAAGGTCCTCATAAGAGCTGAAGGCCTCCCTAAGAACCTCCACGATCCTTGCCCCTAGGACCCCGTCGACGCCCCTCTCCACCTAGTCGACGAACCGGGTCATCTGATGCAGGTCCGCCAGCTCGCTCTGGAGATCTCCCCTCTCAACTGGCAGAACGCCTCTTCCGCCTCTCGGGCCGACCTCTGAGCGTCGGCCAGTATCCCCTGGAGGTCCATCACTTGGCAGCAAGCTCGTCTACCCGGTGTCAGAGATGCCGAGCTTCCATGCGCGCCTCTTGGACGGCCACCTCGGCCGCCCCGGCCCTTGTGAGCTCCCGGGCAGAGGACTCCTCGAGCTCCCTCGCCCGAGCCCCCCGACGCTGCGCCTCGACGACCATCACAGTGGCCTATAAAAAGGAAGGAGTTATGCAAAGAAAGATCAAAAGACAGGTCTGAGAGCAGCAAGGCAGCCAAACCTGTTGAAGCTGCCAGACTAAGGAGTCCGACAGCGTGTCGGTGTGGGCTCTCTCTAGGAGAGATCGGTCCCTCGGGAGGACGGAGCCGTGCGCCAACTGGTTGGCCACGATCCGATCGACGAAGACCGAGTCCCTAGGGGTAACCTCGGGGCCCACCAGGACATTCCCCAACACATCACCGGCCCCCACCAGGGAAGGCTCGGCCGAGACTACGGATGGCCACCAGGGTCAGCGGGAGAGTTTTGTCGGAGGCCGTCGGCACCTCGGGGGCCACCAGAGTGCGGGCCTCCCCACCCTCCTTCCTCCTTTTCCTCTCTCTGGGGTCAACGGAGGTCGGGGGGAACGCTTACGCCCCGCACCCCGATCACCCACGGGCGCCCGAGGGGCCGGCTCGGCTCCTGCGTCACCTCCCTCAGCTTGGGCAGAGCGAGGGAGTTCGGCCCCCGGGGCCTCACCTTCGGGGAGGTTCTCCACGGCCAAGGGGGAGGCATCACCACGACCGAGGGCTCCACTCTCCCCATGACAGGCTCGGCCTGACGCACCTCGTCGTCAACGGTGCGACGGGGCGCCTGGCCCGATGGGTTCCCTCGGCTTCGGCTAGAACCCCTCCGGATGAGTTCGTTGACATTGCGAGTAAATTCACGCCCGGCCATCTCTGCAGAAGGAATGAAAATCAGGGTAAGCGAGAGGGAAAACAGAAAGAAAGGAAGAGCCTACCTGGAGACCACAGAACGTTCTTGAGAAGCAGGTCATCCAGTAAAGGCCAGATCGACCTCTCCTCGACGGAAAGAGACGACAGCAGCCGGACCGATGCCTGGTCAGCCTCGGAGAGGGTCAACGTCAAGTTGTATTGACATAACCCTCCCCAACCTGTCAAGATCTCGGCGTCCTCAGGAAAGACAACAAAGACATAGCTCGAGCTCCAATCCCCCACCCAGCGGGGTAGACCGAGCAAACACTCCCTCCCTGCACGGACACAGAGGTGCTGCCACGACACTTGGCCGACCGTCTGAACCCGATAGTAATGAAAAAGAAGAGGAAGAGATGGCTCTAGGCCATGGGCACGGCAGAGCATGATGAACCCGGTCAGCACTGCGATGGAGTACGGGGTCAACTGGCACAAGGACACCATCAGGAGTTGCATGGCCTGGATGATGAAGGGATGAAGGGGGAAACGGAGGCCCAAGCGAAACATCTCGACGTAGATGCCGACCTCATTACTCTGCAGGAAGCAGACCTGTTCATCGTTAAAGGGAATCCAGACGTCGTACGGATGATATAAATACTTCTCCCGAATCTCTGCAACCGCCAGGAAAGGGGCCTTAGATGGCAACCCAAGGACCGCCGGGGGAACGTCGAACCTCTCGACGGCCCGAGCCACATCGTCACCGACGGGGTCCGTGAAAAGCTTTCTTTTTCCCTTGTCCTGAACAGGACGAGTCCCCAAAGGGACTCCGGGTCCCGAATGTCGGACATTGCCAGACTCGAGCGCCGGGGGGTCCCTTGATCCCGACGCCGAATCGCCTATTCTAAGCATAGCCATGGGGCAGAAGAAGAAAAGGGGTCACCTTGAGAAGGAACTGAAGGAAGAAAGACGATGGAGAGAAGGAGCTTGCAAAACCAAGATCAGAGTGAAGGGCACGAAAGAATCGAAACTTTGGAGGCTGATGTCTTTATATGTAAGGCAATCGGGGAATTCAAACCGTCCGGAAGAGAGCACGTGTCCGCATCATAGGATCGGCGGCGTTTCGAAACCTGCACCAAGAGAAGATCAAACGGGCCGTGTCATGATGACCCCCATTTAATGGGCTGACATCGACTGACGCGCCTGTCAGATCCCCAACAGTCACATCGCCCGAATCGAACCGGCTGAAACCGAACGGCCCGGACGATGGGGGCAATTGATACGACTGTTTTGGAGAAGCCCAAGAAGCGGAGACCCGAGGCCCAACCATGAACGGGAAGCCCACGAGCGAGATTGGGCCCGCCTGACGAGGCCCACGGATAAAACTCGGAGCCGGACCGGTCTGCCCCCGGGGACCCACGATCAGCTCGTGCTCCTCAGAAATAGTCGTTCCCCTAAATCCGCGGCCCCTTAATGAACTTTAAGGGGCCCGTTAATAAACGCCCCCCCCCCCCCCCCCCGACGCACGTAGGGGCCAGGAAAAAGGCGGATCACGGGCGCGTGAAAGGAGGCGGACGAAGGACGTGGATCGAGGGTAATCGTGGTGGAGACCCTATAAGGAGATGGCAGGGGCAACCGAAAGAGGGATCAAATCCCAGGTATCCAGATTTGAGGTATTCCATCAACGACTTTGGCTTCCGCCATTTTTTTTCCTCCCCCTGCTCATGCCGAGGGTCAGCATATCGATCTCCTCTCGAGTCATACCTACCCCGTCGAGTACTATTCAGACCTTGAACTGACTTAGGAATCGGAGGGGATTCGGCCAGAACCAAGGTCCGGCCACCCTGACGAGTTTCTCGTCTATACAGGAAGAAGCTGACCGAGGCGCCGAGGCTACACCTCAGCGCCCGGTGATCACCCCCGTCGCTTACAGGTGTGGTAACCGATCGAAGATCGAGAAGCAAACGAAGTGTCGAGGCTACCCCTCGACGCACGTCCAACCGACGCCGAGCCCATCTCACAGAACCGAGGCTTCCCCTCCGCTCTGCTTCATCTGAGGACCGATACTCTGTCTGGATCACATGCTCGACCTCAACTCCACCTCCGACCCACGCTATGCGCACGTGTGCTTGGCGTGCCCAAGGGATCTCGACCGACCCATTGACCATGTTGACCGTCCAGTCGTCGGTCAATGATTCAGTGGTGAGAAAACACCCGTAAACAGATATAATTTTTATCTCCCACAGATTTTAACTGAAGTATAAAAAGATCTAAAGATGGTGGATGCATCCCATATTCAACTCTCTAACACAATTGGTTATTGTGATGTATCTAGGTCCATGTAATGACCCAAGGCAAGTGGACGGAAGCTATCCAGAATCATTGACACATGTTAAAATGGAAGGAAGCCATCTAGGACCATTGACACATGTGAAAGGATGTAGGAAGTTATCTAGACTACTGACAAACATGACATTAGAAAGGTGTCCCCCAAATCCAATTGCACACCGTAACACCATTAGCACCATCTGTGGGAATGCAAACATCACCATGTACAACACATGAAACACTTGAAGATGGCCCCAAGCAAATGATGAGGAGCACATCAGTCACAACCCTATGGGGCAGAGAACAGTATCGAACATGGTACTCCACTAACACCTCCACCTTTACCCACAATGTACATGATGTTAGAAATGCTCAACCAGCTACAAAGGTAGTTGCAAGAAGAATCTATCGTACTGCATGCCTAACTCACCCAAGTTATACATCAACAAGTCACCACGCTACACTACATCAATAGGATCAGGGTGCTCCTAAGAAGGAGCATACTCACATTATGCTCCTCCTAGACACCATCCCACTCTTTCCTAAAGTCAACCTCAATCTCTTATTCATCCACCACCAACCTAGATGGAGAAAGCATTCCAAGTATTCACCCAAATACTTCAAACCTAATGATTAGAACTTCGACACCTGATGCAGGCATTAAGCCCTACAAGGAAGAGCTAAAGCTACTCCATGAGAAACTTGATGTGGTATAGAAGGGAAAGAAGAAGATGTCAAGAAACCTTGGCATCCTCCTTTGAGACCCAGCTTTCATAAAGGACATATGGAATGACCCATGCTTAACGACTTCAACCTCCTGAAACTCATGGAGTATGATGGCATATAAGACCCAGCATAGTATGTCCACCGTTATTGAGATATCATGCAACTCCATTATTTAACGACGTGATAAAATACTGAGCATTCTCAAGCACACTACTAAAGGTGGCACACGATTAGTTTAAACCCCTCAATCCTAGTAGTATCGACAGCTTCCATGAGCTTGCTAAACTCTTTACCATATAGTTCATCACCCAATGAAAGGGATGTGCTCCTCCATTCACCTGGTCAATATATATCAATGTAACAATGAACAACTGAGCCATTGCAAAAGTACATGAACTGCTTTTGTGATACCATGCTCGATATAATGGTGATAAGTTTAGATAATGCCAACTCAGCATTAATAAATAAGATGACCAAATAAGACCCAAAGAACCACTAGGTAAGTGGTTATCAACACGTCTGAAAGTATAGATGATATTTGATGTCCACTTCTAAGGTTCATATCATCACCAATGAGCTTAGAATATCATGCCCACCCACCCACCCACCCACCCACCCACCCACACACACAAAGATGAAGGCAAGAAGAAAGAGGACAATGGCCATAATTATCATGGAAAGGACAACATAGAGGACAAATGTAGTCGATAGAGTCCTTCTCCCTTATTTTGAGCATTCCACTTCCCTTAATTCACCAAGGTCCTAAATCTTGATGCAGGTGCTACGTGATGAATTTTTATGACAATCACCATCATATATATGGAAAGACCCAGAGATAAGGGATAAAAATAGGTAATGCAAGTACCCTAGAGACCACGATCACAATACAACAGTATATGCACAGCTCAGTCTGATGCCAGTGTCCATCTTCAAGTGCCTCAATACCGGGATATAGCTAGAACCAACGGCGATGATGATCCAGCTAGCTGATAAATCAGTGACGCGACTAGTCGGAGCGTTTAGGGACGTCATATTACAGATTCCTGGCAGGGTGAGCGTTCCAGTGGACTTTGTAATCATGCACATGTCAGAAGATGGCGGGTCCCAGATTATAATTGGTCGCCCTTTCATGGCGACAAATGGAGTATTGATAAACGTCCGAGAGGGCACTCTTTCCCTCAATGTGGGAAACATTGAGATGGAATTTTGGCTTCCTAAGACGATGTGTGTGTGAGAGCACCCACGGAAAACGTCAGCTATCTGGAATTGGTGGAAGACGAGCTTATTAAGTAGTTCACAGCTAAGGAAATATTCCATGACCTCGAACAGCAAAGCAGAGACGGTGGTATAGACTCGATGCATGATTGAGCGAAAGTGGCCTATTTACAGGTGTTGGACGAGGCCTCAGCTGATAGTTTGATCACGCATGAGCATGTTATGCTCGCTCTGAAGGATCACGACCCGGATGTCATGAAGAGCAATGAGATTGTTACGGCGGCATCTTCAAGATGCCACAGAGGGAGGAGGAGAGATGATAGGATCGTTGAAGGTCCGACAGAGGCGATCGACCAACCAGCTTCACAAGGGTTGATCGACAAAAAATGATGGGCATATCTGATGTGTGTCCAATATTCAGCCTCATTGAGTATTAGGGGTCGAGCTTACGACCGTAAATAAGCACTTGGCGGAGGCAACCCAACCTTTCTTCATGTTCTTTTGCTTATAATAGAATTTTTATAGTCATTTTAAGAAAAAAAATATAACTTATAAAAATATCTGATGAGCTTAAACTCTTGCAGGTGCTCGACTAGTATGACGTCTCAAAAAGGCTGGAGGAGAAGCATGAATGTTAAGCGAGAGTACGAAGATCAAAAAGGAGCACGACAAAAGAAGTGGCAGGCTGCCAGCAGCTGCCGATCGGCCGAGCAGTCATCCCGCTCGACCGAGTGAAACAACCAGCAAAGCCAATTTTAGACTCAAAAGAATGGGGGTCCACTTTCTTTTCGTGAACCGCTCGCCCGAGCGCCCAACTTCCACAGCCCTATATAATGAGTTGGGTGTGCTCGATCGAGCTCTTTCCAGAACCCCGATCGAGAACCTGCTCACTCTCACTCCCCGATCTAGCGCCCCCTAATCTCTCAGTCCTCCCTTACTCCCTCTTCACTTCTGACCCCCCCCCCCAAACCCCTACTCCATCTCTCCACTCCTCATCTCCACCCCCCAACCCCCCCTCCTTCTTCTCTACTTCTCCCAAACCCTAAAACCTCTATTTTCCCCCAAAATTCGAAAATACTAAACACCAGCCCTAAATTTGAATTTTATCATTGTTTAGGGTTTGGTAGAATCCCTTGGAGGAGATCGTGGAGCCATCTTGGCTAGCTTGGGGGATTTCACACATTTGGATGCGTGGATCTCGTGGCTTTCAGATTTGGCTCGCCACTTGCTTAGGTATACTCTTTACATGCCTTGCACTTTCATTTTTATATCATTATTACTTGTGTGGTTTTGTTATTTGGTCGCTTGAGCACTTTACACCATGCCACCTCGCAAGGGCACTAGGGCACGCATTCACATACCCTCACCATCTACTCATCCACCACCTTCACGACCACCTTCTAAGAAGAAACAAAAAGCTTCTGCTTTCTCATCTAAAACATGTGTCCCCACACCAGAACCCACACCTCTACCACCTTCACCTCCACCTCCACCTTTACTGCCTGAGGGCACTCCTATTGAGATGTTCGGTATCGTATTTCTCGATGATTCACATTGTCACAAGTTTGCAGAACTCTCTAAGTGTCTGATCATAGCCATGAAGTTTGCAAACTTAGGAGCCCTAGAGCAGCTAGGATTATTGCCAGGGTTCGGCAGCTTTATCGCAACATAGGCTGGGAGTACTTCTTAGGCTTGACGATGAAGACCTACACTTGCCTCACCTTGGAAGCCCACAGTTCTATCCATAGGACCGACAAAAGGATAGCGTTCAATCTACTGGACAAAGAATTAGAGTTCATGTACAGAGCAATCCGTAAAGTTTTCTATTGGCCCGATGTCTGCCATGTCGAGTCTGCCTATTCACATGCCAAGGATACTCCCCCGCCATTTATTCCACTCGCTTTTGGGAGAGTATCTCTGGTCTTCATGTCTTTAGCACCAGCCGCTCCAAGTCATCCTTCATTATCCATCCTTGTCTGTGCGTTGCTCAACGCCATCTAGCCACCACCATCCTATGCATGCCTGAGCCTGGGACCATGTCTACCATCCAGCTTATCCTCTTGTGGGCTCTTACTCTCCCCCTTGAGGAGCAGCTAGATGGCACCACTGATGCGTCTGAAATATAAACTCTGGAAAGAGTTCGCAAGTGCACGGTGTCAAAAGCTTTGTAATATAAAAAGATGTCGATCCCACGGGGAGGTGATTGGTTTAAGGTCTT
>JAULAV010006483.1:0-17000 GCA_030789695.1 Scilla litardierei | reverse complement strand
TAGGTTTACAATGGGGTTTCTCTAGATTTGGTTTGCAAGAGATTGGACCAAAGCTAGGATTTTTAATTGTAAATCTATACACATATTCATTTGCAAGAGATTGGACGAATACGAACTATCACAACCTAGATCGTAACTCGAGTTTGCACGAGAGTGGGCTCGAGGGGCGATTGAACGATGATGTCGATCCTCATGCTAGTGGCTTAGGTTAGGGTTTGCAAGAGATTGGGCCATAACCTAGGTTTGCTATAGACCGGCAATAGCGCGAGAGCGTGAGCTTGGTTCTACATTAAGTTGCGACTAGTTCACCTCAACGTAAGTCTAGTAATATTGAGATTCACTATTCACAATGATGCATGACGGTCCGTAGTGGGGATTCCCTAGCCCTAGACGTCTTTATTTGATTTTACATCCACATACTTTGCCCGACGATTGTGACAGGATCGCCGCAAGGCAAATTCCCTCTTTTATTATATTGTATTTGAATCGATATTTGACCGATTTCTTTATCATCGACACCGACATCCACCACCATTTCCATTATATCATACCATAGCCATCTCCACCAATAAAACATTTGTAGTCAAACCAACCTAGGATAGATTGGAACCAACACTACCTCCTCGTGTTCGATACCCGCTCGCCACTTGACCGTGCGCTTGCGGTAAAACTACAATCGTCGCCTCGGATGCGTATCCGGGGCGCGATCAAGTTTTTGGCGCCGTTGCCGGGGAGGTGTTTCCCGTTGGGTGCCAATTTGTCACAATTAGGTTGATTAGATTACATTTTAAAAAAACAAATTAAAAAATTAAAAAAAAACATTGAGAGAGATTTTTTCCCACCACCTGCTATTATTATCTTTATCTCTCTTTGTACCACTGACGTCTTTTCCAGGTTGTTTACTTTGATTGATCAGGTACAGTTGTTGCAGCGATGGTGCTTCCAAAGAAAATGCGAGCGGGCTCTATACAATCCTACATATATCTCGCTGCATTCTATCAGGCTGATGGAGAATCCTTTGGGGAAGCCTTGTCTAGGTTTGAAAGAATGTTAGAAATGTTCCAGACGGAGCCAGACCATGAGTGGAATGACTCCACGCTATTTGATATCTTCACTAGAAGGCTTAAGGGACCCTCACGTGAGTTTTTGAAGAGGATGCAAGTGGGGAAGTTCAGTGATCTACAGTTGGCAGCAGCCTTGGAGCAAATGATAGATGATGCTCGATCTACCGGTTCACTAACCGTTACGGTAAGTAAACCATACGACCAAGTATTCATCGATTTTGTTATGGCTAATGTCTCTAGCGCAGGTACTATCATAGATGGAGTGTATGCTTCACTTGAAGGTGATCATATCCACCTTTATACCATGAACACTCCACAAATAGAGACATCTGAGTTGTCAAAAGAGGACACGTACACGGACCTATTGAGAAACATTGTCGACATAGTTCGAGATTCCGGTCCATTGACAATAACGGCAGGTGATCCTTTTGAGCTTGAATTTCAAAACTTTATTACTCATTGTATCTCTTCCACAGGCACAGTTGATGATGGAGTCTATGCTCTAATTGAGGGGCACAAGACCCACTTTTATACCACGGTCAAGATACATGAGCCCATAGAGCCACCTGCACCTACTATTGAGGAGGCCTTACATGCGGAGCCAGAGCCTTTCACCGAGGAGGCCGTGCATTGGGACGAGGACACAGCCATTCATGAGGACCCCGAGCATTACCCTCCTCCTTTCGCGCTACCGCAGCCATCCCCACCTGCTACAGAGGCTGAGCATCCCTCAGAGGACCACCCTTCCACTGACGTCGAGGACAATCCCACAGAGCTTATGGCTCCCCTTCAGGGAGATCTCTTTACTCCCTCGCCCTTTATATTTGATTCCCCTCCCGTGTATGATGCTTGCTATGATTCAGATTTTGACGACTCATTGCACCTTTTGCAGGATTCATGTACATACGATCAAGATGTACGATGGGACGTATACGAGGAGGAGAGCGAGGAGTTAGCACCCATGGATGCTATTGATTATGATCAGGAGGTGCGATGGGATAAGTCTGACGATGATGAGGAGTTGTCAGATGAAACCCATGCTTATATGCCCAAGCTACCTGAACAACCTGATGCGAACAACGAGGAGTTGATCGACGTGGTATACGAGAGTAGAGATTTATTTCCAGGGAAGTGTTGTCAACCATTTTTAATTTTAAATACTTATGTTGATGACCCTCTTTGGAACACATTTATTTTGGGGAAGAATTATCCACATCAGATTGATGCGGCTTATCTCTTGCAGGGTACAGGTGGAGTCCTTGGAGAGATGCTGGAAGCCGCATTGTTGGAATCTGATGGAGTCCGTGGACATACGCGTCTAGCGGAGCCACGGAAGGAGCAGTTGGAGCAGTTGCCTGCACCGGCAAAGATACTGGATCCGCCTTTTGCTATAGGTGATATCAATCCAGTAGTGTAGAAATTTTATGCTTTCAATAAACCCGAATTCTCTCGACAGCGAGAGGACCGTATAGATTTGTTTGAATAAATATCACCTCGTATGACGGCCACAATAATCATTTACACCCCAAACCCATTATATATATTGATTGCCCTCTTTATATTTCGATGTGTCATATCCTTTTTGCTCACCACAATCGAGCATTTCTTTCAAGTGACTTGATCACGCTTTGCAAAGCCATGACATTTTTGATTGAGTCACTTGAATAGGATTGTTTGGTATAAGCTTGGGGGAAAGCGCTCTCATGCATCATTGTATGTGCATGTAGTTGCATTAGGATTTCATGTCATTCATTTCATCATTTTTCATTCACCTCCCTCATATTTATCGGTGTTCCTCATATTCTTTCATTATGATCACATTGAGGACAATGTGAAGTTTAAGCTTGGGGGAGTGCATTTCCATGCCATTTAGATGCATTAGTTGCATTTTTTACTTTATTTTAGGATTTTTAAAATTTTTCAAATTTTTGCATCATCTTTTTGATTTTTCCATCCTATTTTCCTTTTATGTGTGTTCATGCATCATATTCTGTGCTTGTTTTTCTTTTCTTTCCTCTCTTTTATTTTTTCTTATTTCTTCATTTTTCTTTCTCTTCTTTTGCTAGATTTGTTCCTTATGATGATATCTCTTATTGCTTTAGCAACCATCACGATGCTTACTATTCTTTGCCATGCTACTTAGAGTATTCCATAGTCTTGCTATTCACATGTGCTTGCAAATCTATTTCTCTTGATGACCCCTCTAAGTGATCGCATGATATTCATTGAAACTGAATGTATGGATTAGTGTTTAGTATGCTTTTGTTGGAAATGCACCAAGATTCACGCATCATTAGTATATCTGAAGCATCAGTTTTATTGTCTTATTCACCTCCTGTTGCATGCTTGATATGAAAGTACTCTTTACCGCTTGACTTCGCTTTTTATTGAGATGATTGAGAATATCCATGCTTACATATGAGTTTTAGTTGAAGTATTATCTTATTGAACCGTTCGTGCACATCTTAGAGTGAACCGAGTGTTACATTATTTCTTTCTCCACATATATCTTTTTATTCTCTACATGTCACTTGAGTTCACCTCCTAAAGCTACTTATATCGCATCTATTTCCCAAAAATCCCCACAAAATAAAAATTTAGCTCCAAAAAGTCCAAAAAGCCAAAAAGGAGCCAAAATCCAAAAATACAAATCAAATAGCTCCTACAAAAATCCAAAAAGAAAAGTGAGAAACAAAAAAGTTCAAAAAGAGAAAAAAGAAGAAAAAAAATGTTTCTCTATCTCATTATTGGAGCCACAAAATACTTGGGAAAACCAAGGCAAAAATCCCATTTTCCACTATCATATTCCTTTAGATGCGATGCCTCAAGCTAAGCTTGGGGGGGTGAACTCATTTGACCATATGAGTGAGTACGACATTAGAGTGGAGAGGTGCACGAATGGGGAAGTTTGATAATACTGAGACTTGGCGAATTACTTTAGTTATGGAGATTTCTTATGAATCAATAAAAATATGTGAATGCCATGATTTATTCTATTCTCTATTGCATGCTTGGTGTGTATCTTATATGCTTCATTTATAACTTTTGATTGAAAAGTGCATCGCCAACATTTGTATATTAAATTCTATGAAATGCGTGATGTGGATATGAATTGATTGTATGAATTTAGAGAATCCCTTTTGTTGTTCTTAAAAGCTTGCAAGTACCATGTTTATGTAAGATATGAAATCCTTATAGCATGTGATTTGTATTTTCCAAGTTATCGTGATGTGTAGCTTATGGCTTGAGATCTGAGAGAAGAATCTAGCGACCCCTTCCACTTCGTATTCTTTTATTTCATTTCCCTTATTTTTCATCTCCCGAGTTCGTTTCTTTACTTATCTTCCTCGAGGACGAGTAAGAGGTAAGCTTGGGGGATTTTGATCACTCCATATTTTACACCTTTTTTCTGCATATTTGCATACCGTTTTGATCGCCCATATCACGCTTTTCACGATTATTCGACAATATTGCGATACTTTTCACTATTTCTTGTTTTTGTCGTATTTCAGGAAATATGGAGCGATTTGGATCGATTGTGAGATCGAGAGGATTTGCACCCACTCCGGAGTGTCAACCATGGCCCTTTTGAGGGTTATTCTGCAATGGAAGAGGAGTGGAAGAAGAAAGAACGTCGTAGGAGCGACGGGGGAGCGAAATGGTGAAGATTGGGCATTTTCAGCATGCCACTCGGCCGAGTGAAGGAGTCACTCGGCCGAGCATTGAGACCCCGCTCGGCTGGCCAGATCGGACACGCAACAGAGATGTATCGGCGTGCACTCGGCCGAGCATCGCACGCCGACTCGGCCGAGTGAGGAGACTTCGTCCGTCCGAGTGGCACCCAGACGACGGCAAGCCAAAATGTCCAACTTACTGTAATCCGTCAGTCTGCCCCAGAAGCCCGACGCGGCCGAGTGACGAAAGCCATCCGCCCGAGTACCAAATGCCCCTCGGCCGAGTGACATTTGCCACTCGACCGAGTGATGCCGAGGACACACGGCGCCCAGATTTTCAGACATCCTCCTACTCTTTTCAAATCTTCTATCATTCCAGCCATCAAATTATTTTTCTCATATTTTTTATGGATAGTATACTTCATGACGATTCCAACGCCGCCAAGAACGTGCAAATCGGAGGTCGGATGAAATCTGGGGAATTTCTGCAAGTTGATGCTGCAGTGCTAGAATTTACATGTCAGTGTCACTCGGCCGGGTCACATATTCCACTCGGCCGAGTGCGGCCTGGGCCCAGATTTTAAGTTGCGGTTTGGGCTGTTTTTGGGCACGAATTTGAGGGGTTTTCTAGGGTTTCTTGCTAGGGTTTTGGGGGGAGTATTTAAGGGGTTTGTAGCCACCATTAGAGGGGATCCCCATTATGTTTTATTAGAGTTATTTTTAGAGGTTAGGCCATGCCCTAGGCCCCCTCTTGGATCAAAAAGCTTGTATTTGGATTGGAATCCTTCATCTAAGCTAAGTATTTCTATTCTTATTATTTGAATCTTTGATTTGCTATCTTTTTACATGCAAGCAATTGTTTTTATTGATTCCTATATCGTTGTTGCTATGCTTGAGTAGATTTGATGTTCTAGGGCATGTGGATGAACCCTATGGATCTAATTTCATATTTGTGAAGAATGAATTCTAAATTGCTAGAATTGCTAGGAGGTTAGGTTGTGATTGATTTCCTACGGATAGCTAGGGATTTCCATCGATTTGGGATTTGCAAGAGATTGGATTCTAATCGATGGGAAGGCCTAGATATTCGATTTAGGTTTACAATGGGGTTTCTCTAGATTTGGTTTGCAAGAGATTGGACCAAAGCTAGGATTTTTAATTGTAAATCTATACACATATTCGTTTGCAAGAGATTGGACGAATACGAACTATCACAACCTAGATCGTAACTCGAGTTTGCACGAGAGTGGGCTCGAGGGGCGATTGAACGATGATGTCGATCCTCATGCTAGTGGCTTAGGTTAGGGTTTGCAAGAGATTGGGCCATAACCTAGGTTTGCTATAGACCGGCAATAGCGCGAGAGCGTGAGCTTGGTTCTACATTAAGTTGCGACTAGTTCACCTCAACGTAAGTCTAATAATATTGAGATTCACTATTCACAATGATGCATGACGGTCCGTAGTGGGGATTCCCTAGCCCTAGACGTCTTTATTTGATTTTACATCCACATACTTTGCCCGACGATTGTGACAGGATCGCCGCAAGGCAAATTCCCTCTTTTATTATATTGTATTTGAATCGATATTTGACCGATTTCTTTATCATCGACACCGACATCCACCACCATTTCCATTATATCATACCATAGCCATCTCCACCAATAAAACATTTGTAGTCAAACCAACCTAGGATAGATTGGAACCAACACCACCTCCTCGTGTTCGATACCCGCTCGCCACTTGACCGTGCGCTTGCGGTAAAACTACAATCGTCGCCTCGGGTGCGTATCCGGGGCGCGATCAGGACGCGTCGCAAGTCGTCAGGTAGGTCCTCGCCGGTCATCATGGTAAGCAGGGTGATCAGACCGCCGCAGCAGATCGGTGAGCGAGCGCCCACCGATACAATGATGCGGTCTAAAAACCAAGCCGCAATGTCGATCACGACGGCGGGGACAAGCTCGTGTCCATCCCTAGATAGAGCTCTGGGACGTGTCATCGCATAGAGCATGTAGAGCTCTGGCGTAGACATCGTGCCCGGCTCATATCTGGCCAAAAAGGTGGTCGCCATGAGGCGCTGGGCAATGCGTAGGCAGGGGTGGACAATGGCCGAGGCCTTGGCCCTACTAGGGTCAAAGGCGGTGTGGTGGCCTGTAATCCGGGCCCAGAAGGCACCGGCGTCGAAGGAAGGTGGGGGGATATGGGTGGGGCCGTAACCGCGATCGGCTCCAGGGACGGCGGGCCATGAGAAGAACGCTCTCATCATATCGAGAGTGACCTGGCACTCTCGATCCATGAACCGGAATGAGCATCCCTCATCGGTCCGGGTGATCGAACTCAAAACCTCAAGTGTCGGGCGGGTAAAAGTATCCACCGACACCTGCAGAAAATCTCACCAGCCCACGTTGTCCTACAACGTGAGCATCCCCTCTAGTACCCCCAGGCGTCCTAGGTCAGCGAGGTGTGCAAACCTGGAGGGTACGATCGAGCGCTGGGAGATACGCTCGAAAACGGCGCGGTGTACGTCGTCTCGGAACGTAATCCCGAGCGGCCCGACCAGTGGAGCCGGTGGTGGTGGCAGTGGGTCGGCGGGGAGAGGCTGTGCGGGCTGTGGGTGCACTGCAGGCTGTGCGGGGTGTGCGGGGCCTGCAGGCTGTGTTGGGTGTGCGGGGTGTGTGGGGGACGGTGGAGGAGAGTCCTCCAACTTGTGGGAGGGGCCGGCATCATCCGACCGCTTCCGCTTGGCCGAAGCTCTCTTCGACCGCGGCCGTGTCCGGGGCGGCATATCGGCCCCGAGCGCACGCCGAAAAACGTGAAAAGTGTGGCGTGTGCAAAAAGAATGGAAAGAGTATACCCAAACACGCCGCGAGTGCTAAGCAGTGGAAGCGTGCGAAGTCCGCGCCTCCACGAAGTCCAAAACAGCCCGTAGAAGCTCCCCTGAGCTCCCCTAAGCTCCAAAAAAAAAGCGATATCAGCGAGTAATAATCAAAATGTATGGAGCAATAGGGGTATAATGGATAGATATAGAAATTTATTTAGGTTAGGGGGGCGTTTAGCACATGGATCCTCAAGAAATACACGAAAAGAGGAGAAAACGGCGAAAACAGGGGTACCGGAGGTGATCGGACGGTCGGCCGCCGGCGGCGACTCGGGCGAGGCGTCGGCAGGTGCTCGGCCGGCGGTGGCGGGCCGAGCGGTGGTGGGGCGGCGCTGGTCGGGCAAGCGAGGGGTCAGGCGAAGCGATCGGGCGAGGGAAGCTGAAGGGGCGCGGGCGGTTTGGGGTTTTGCGATTTCGAAAACTGTGCCCCCCCTTCGCCCCTTATATAAAAAAGTTACGACTCGGCCGAGTGACGTGGTCACTCGACTGAGCGAGGCCAATGAAAATTTCCTCCCCGCTATCGCTTCGGCCGAGTGGCTTTGCCAGCCTCGGCCGAGTGGAGTAAGTCCATTCGGCCGAGTGACTCAAGCTACTCGGCATGACTCGCCCTAGGAGGGTATCCATTTCACTCGGCCGAGTGAACATATATACTCGGCCGAGTAGCAGTTATATCGAAATCAAGAAAATAAATAGAGAGTTAGGTACAGCAGACTTCCCTCGTTCGTGAGTGGCTCGGCCGGACGAACTTGTGTACTCGGCCGAGTGACTAGTATACTCGGCCGAGTGAGCCTTGTGTTCTGCTGTTTGTCTTCGTTTTGGCTCTAAACTCCGTCTTTCTTCCTCCAATCGATTTCATCTTCCTCCTAAGCGTCGAGCGCCTTCTTGGGGCGCTCCTCGTCGACTCGTTCATCCTCCTCATGATGGATCTACCTATCTCCTTTCCTGTCAAGAAAAATAGGACCCATTATCACAAAATTTTTGGGCGAACGACTCAAAACACCAAAAATTTCTAAAACGAAAATAAAGAAAAAGTAAAAATAAAGCAAAAACTGTCGGGTTGCCTCCCGACAAGCGCTCGTTTAAGGTCGTGAGCTCGACCCCCTATAATTTTCAATCAATGCGGGATGTTTGGTGCATGTGAGATGCACCCATCAAACTTTCCGGGGAGCGCGCTTGGATTTGGATGTGGCGGCGGCGCGTTCTCCCTCGGTGGTCTCCTATCTCAAATAGTGTTCGGGGGAGGCTCCCCCAAGCTAGCATTTGCTCCGGTCAACGGCTTTGCCGATGATGCCGATCTCCGTGCCGGCGGAGCTTTCTTTGGAGACTTTAGTTTCGAGAGCTTGCAGAGCTCTCGAATCCTTGCGACATCAGCGTCGCCTTCATCTTCTTCAGCGGAGAAGTCGGGGTAATCATCTTTATTCTCTTCACGGCCTAAATCCGGGCCTTCTTCAAAATCTTCATCAAAAAGAGCGCCGATTGAGTGAGGAATCGCCTCCTCTATCACCTCATTAAGGAGGTCCGAGAGATCATCCGACCGTTCCTTGAGCAAATACACCCTATTGGTTTCGCCCGTCGGGATTCCTTCGGAATAGTGCTTGAGCCTTTGACCATTTACTTTGAACGTGGAACCGTCCTTGCTCTCCAACTCGAAAGCTCCTCCCGGTTGTATATGCTTGATGGTGAAAGGTCCGGACCAACGTGACCTCAACTTACCGGGAAATAGTCGGAGCCGGGAATTGTAGAGCAAGACTTTGTCTCCTACTTTGAAGTCTGTGACGGTTATGTGGGCATCGTGGAGAATCTTGGTCCTTTCCTTGTAGATTCTCGAGCTCTCATAGGCGTCTCTCCTTATTTCATCAAGCTCGTTGATGTCCAAGAGTCGCCTCACCGCCGCACTCTTGTAGTCGTAGTTAAAGGTCTTGATGGCCCAATATGCGCGGTGCTCCAACTCTACCGGCAAGTGGCAAGCCTTCCCGTAAACTAGTCGGAACGGTGTGGTGCCTATGGGAGTGCGAAAGGCCGTACGATATGCCCATAGAGCATCGTTTAGCTTCATTGACCAATCCTTTCTAGACCGATCCACGGTTTTCTCGAGGATTTGCTTGATCTCTCTATTTGAGACTTCCACTTGGCCGCTCGTCTGGGGGTGATAGGCCATGCCAACTCTATGGTTTACTCCGTACTTCTTTAGCATGGCTTCAAACTTGTTCTCTATGAAGTGGCTTCCCCCGTCGCTTATCAAGGTACGAGGCACTCCGAAGCGCGGGAAGATATTTTGCTTGAAGAACTTGGAGACGACCCTTGCATCATTAGTAGGGGTGGCAATTGCTTCCACCCATTTGGAGACGTAGTCGACGGCCAATAGGATGTATTTGTTGCCATTGCTCGATGGAAATGGTCCCATGAAGTCCACTCCCCAACAATCGAAAAGCTCAATTTCTTGTATGGGCCTCATTGGCATTTCATTGCGCTTGGAGATATTCCCGGTCCGTTGGCATCTATCGCATCCCTTTACAAAGTTGTGGGTGTCTTTAAACATTGTCGGCCAGAAGAACCCGCTCTGCAAGATCTTAGCGGTTGTTTTAGAGGCGGCATGATGTCCTCCGCACGGTAGACCGTGGCAATGCAAAATGATCGATGTCGCCTCCTCCTTAGAAACACACCTACGGATGACACTATCTTTGCATATCTTGAAAAGGTAAGGATCTTCCCAAAAATAGCTACGGACCTCATGCATAAATCTCCTCTTTTATTGCGTGGACATCCCATGCGGTTTGATTCCGCAAGCCAAGTAGTTGACGAAGTCCGCGTACCAAGGTACTTCACCGGTCCTTACCGCATATAGCCTCTCATCAACAAATGTGTCGTCAATAGGTAAGCTCTCATCATCCTTGTCACGAATGAGCCTAGATAAATGATCCGCCACGACGTTGTCCGTACCCTTCTTATCTCTTATCTCTAGGTCGAATTCTTGCAACAAGAGTATCCACCTAATCAACCGAGGTTTGGCCTCCTTCTTGTTTAAAAGATACTTCAATGCCGCATGGTCGGTGTGGACAATCACCTTGGAACCGAGGAGGTAGGAGCGAAACTTCTCTATGGAATAGACGACCGCTAGAAGCTCTTTCTCGGTAGTTGTGTAGTTTTTCTGCGCGTCATCCAATGTCTTGCTCGCATAGTATATCGCATGAAGCTTCTTATCTTTTCTTTGCCCCAATACCGCTCCAATGGCTTGGTCGCTAGCATCACACATTAGCTCAAAAGGAAGGTTCCAATCCGGCGGTTGTATGATGGGCGCTGAGACTAGTGCTTCTTTCAAGGCGTTGAAGGCTTGTAAGCATTCACCTGAAAAAACAAAAGGAATATCTTTAGCGAGCAATGAAGTAAGTGGTCGGGCAATCGAGGCGAAATCCTTTATGAAGCGGCGGTAAAACCCCGCGTGACCAAGGAAGCCTCTAATGCCCTTGACATTAATAGGAGGAGGGAGTTTCTCGATTACCTCAATCTTTGCTTTGTCTACCTCAATTCCTCTCGAGGAGACAAGATGTCCGAGAACTATACCTTCCGTAACCATGAAGTGACACTTCTCCCAATTGAGAGTGAGATTGTTTTGTTGGCACCTTTTTAGGACTTTAGTAAGATTTTCCAAACAAGAGTCAAACTCACTTCCGTAAACCGAGAAGTCATCCATGAAAACTTCCATAATATTTTCAATGTAATCGGAAAATATGGATGTCATACACCTCTGAAAGGTAGCGGGAGCATTACAAAGGCCAAACGGCATCCTACGGTAGGCATAGGTGCCATAGGGACAAGTGAAAGTTGTCTTCTCTTGGTCATCTTCGTGCAAAGGGATTTGGAAGAATCCCGAATACCCATCTAGGTAGCAAAAGTATTTATGTTTTGCAAGGCGCTCAAGCATTTGATCAATGAAGGGCAATGGGTAGTGGTCTTTTCGGGTGGCTTTATTGAGTTTCCTATAGTCAATGCACATTCGCCATCCCGTGACAGTGCGTGTAGATATGGGCTCACCTTTTTCATTTTTTATAACAGTCATCCCCCCTTTCTTGGGGACGACGTGAACGGGGCTAACCCATCTACTGTCAGAGATAGGATAAATAATACCGGCTTCTAGCAATTTTAGGATTTCCTTTTTTACCACCTCCTTCATATTCGGGTTTAACCGCCTTTGAGGCTCAATGGAGGTGGCATCGGTATCCTCCAAATGGATCCTATGCGTGCAAAGCCTAGGGCTTATCCCTTTTAGATCGGAGATAGTGTAGCCCAGGACGTCCTTGTGACTCCTAAGAACGTCTAGGAGTTTTTCAAGTTGATCTTGTGTGAGGTGGGAATTGACTATCACCGAGAAAGTTAATTTATTACCCAAAAAGGCGTACCTTAGATTCGGTGGTAATTGTTTAAGCTCTACCTGAAGAGGCGCCTCTCCTTCTACTTCATCGGCTCGCATGAGTTCCGCTCCTTCCTTGCCATCCGGGTCTAGCTCGTGCTCAGGTGGCGCGCTCTCTTGTGAAGAGTCAGACTCACTGCTTAGCGAGGACAATGCATCAAAATAGGCGTGCTCCGATTCTGTGCTAGCATCGTCAGAGTTTTCATTCAGCTCCAGTTCGTTCCTGGAATCAAGAAGCACATCAGACGATTCATAGAAGCAAGAATAAGTGTCATGGGGTGTAACTCCCTGAACATTGGCTTGCTCTGAAGATCCTGCCGAAGTATAGTGATCCTCGACACTTGCTCCCCCTCTTTCGAAATATAATTTGCCGTCGATCACGTCAACTCTGACATTGCCCCTGATAGTCCCCTCCGGGGAGATCTGGTCCATCACGAAACTAGCAAATAGCTGTTCGTCGGGGTCCTTGACGTCGATAGCGAAAGCTCCGGTAGCGTGGACCTCGTCGACAAGCTCCTTAAGGAGGTCTGTGAAGGAGTCATAATCTTCCTGACTGATTCCTATTGTTGACATTGCATCCTCCATTCTTCCTGCAAATTCCTTATGCAAAATACAGGGAGAATGTGCGAACAGAAGAAAGTAAAGAGAGAGAGAAAGAAAAAGTAACCGGGTGGTCGATGACGAACACCGTCAAAAATCCTCCTCGGCAACGGCGCCAAAAACTTGATCGCTCCGGATATACACCCAAAGAACGGTTGTAGTTTTACCGCAAGTGCACGGTGTAGTAGCGAGCGGGTATCGAACACAGGGAGGACGAATGACTATGCTTGCTCCGAATCAACCTGGCTATTTGAGAACAGAGAAAATTGCCTTGGGTGATCCTGTCACAATCGTCAGACAAATATGCGGAATATCAAATCAAATAAAGAACGTCTAGGGAATGGGGAATTCCCGCTACTCACCGTATTTCATAAATGTGGTTCGTCGATATCGAAATTGCTAGAATGAGAATTCGGATGAACTAGTTGCAACTGAATGTAGAACCAAGCTCACGCTCTCGCGCTGTTACCGGTCTATAGCTATCCTAGGGTTGGGTCCAATCTCTTGCAAACCCTCGCCTAGGGAAGCTAGCATTAGGATCAACATCATCGTCCAATTGCGCACCGAGCCCAATCTCTTGCAAACTCGGTCCACAATCTAAATTAGGATAGTTCCTACCCGTCCAATCTCTTGCAAACGGGTATTGGCATTGAATTGCAGTCAGAAATCCTGGTATCGGTCCAATCTCTTGCAAACCGATACTTCGAAAATCCGACTCCAACCCAATTCGGATTTCTAGGGCTTCCTATCAAATTGGGATCCAATCTCTTGCAAATCCCAATTGATATGAATTCCTAGCTATCCGTAGTAAATCGATCCCAATCTAATCCCTAATAGCAATTCTAGCTCAATTTCTACCAATTCATCACAAATAGGAAATAGGGCTTGTAGGGTTCATCCCCACGCCCCAAGACGTGGAGACTACTCACAAATCATAGCAATAGCACAAAAATAATCAATGAAATAAGCAATAGAATTCATCACAAATATTGAGATAAACAATAAAAATAGGATTTTTAGGGAAGAGAGATGCAAACCAATGGAGTTCTTCAATTTAATCCAACAAAAATCCAAGTTTTTCCTCTTCTCCAATCATAATAATAAAGCTAAAAAGTAATCTAAAAAGCTGCATAAAATCTAAGAGATGGCTCCTAAAACTAGGGTAAAAACAGGGCTTAAATAGCCCCAAAAATCGTCCAAAAATCGTGACCAAAATACCCCTGCACAGCCTGTTTTCCGCAGTTTTCGCTACAGGCAGCGCATCGCACTCGGCCGAGTGACAAAAGTCGCTCGGCCGAGTGAAAACCCTGCAATTTTCCAGAAAGTCGGGGCTTTCAGGGGTCTTCAGTTCGGAGGCGGCTCAGCCGAGTGAGTTGTCGTCACTCGGCCGATGACTTCACTGCACTCGGGCGGACGGGATTCTCCACTCGGCCGAGTGGGTCTTCTGAAGTTCAGGCAGCTGAAAAACAGAAACTTCGATGTTTTGGAAGGGCTTCGTCTGGGCGCCACTCGGGCGGACGTGGTATCGTCACTCGGCCGAGTGGGTCTTCTGTGCTCGGCCGAGTGCACAGGTAACTCGTGTCTGAACTGGTCGGCCGAGCAGTGTCTCGCTGGTCGGCTGAGTGGCTCCTCCACTCGGCCGAGTGGGACACAAAGAATGCCCAATCTGCTTGTTTTGGCCTCCTCGTCGCTCCTGCGACGTCCATTCTTCTTCCGCTCCTCTCCAACAGCAAAATACCCCTCGGGGAGGTCGTTGGTGACCGTCTAGAGTAAGCGCATCTCGGGATCACTCCAAATCGCGCCAAATCACCTGAAATGCGACAAAAACAACAAATCGTGAAAAGCATCGCAATATCGTCGATATATCGTGAAAAACATGATTTGGGCGATCCAAATGGCATGCAAACATGCGGAAAAAAAGGTGTAAAATAAGGAGTGATCAACTCCCTAGCCATAGCTCACACCCATAGCGTAGACGTCGAATCCTAGCACGCGAGAGCGGCAGGATGAGACGTTGGGAGTTATCGTTGCGGGCTTAGTGCTCCCGGGATCGATCAGTGTTAATGGACACGGAAGTGCCCACTGATCGAATCCGGGAAGTCCGGCGTATCATCCTGGGCACCGACCGGAATATCGGGCCCATGGGATGCCGGTATCACTTTCAGAGGCAACTTCTCACCATTAGACCCTAATCCCGATCGCTATCCATACCCGTAGGCCGTATCGGCGAGAGTGTCACGCCCCGCTTCCCAAAATGGACGGAGGCGAAGCGTGACAAGGTCCGCTTAGGCCAGAGCTGAGAGGCTCGGACCCAATAAGCGTCTGTAGAGGTACCATTTTAAAAGATTTTCAGGTTCTTGCATTAATATAGTTCGAAACAACAGAAAGTACAGAAAGGAAGTTGCATTCATTGAAATAGAGATATAATACCCAACGAGTACAAAGTCTAAAAAGAAGCCTAAGCATGGCAACGAAATATTTAAAAGTAAACTAAAAGCAGTAACCTCTGAAAGTGACGACTAAAAAGACCTCTAGGTCTGGTCCTCGTCGGGCACGTACTCTGGGTCGACGTCCTCGGCTCCTCGTACTCCAGTGAGTCTGTCTCGTCCACGAACTCTGGCTGAGCACCTGACGTACAGCACCCAAGAGAAAGGAACTGTACGTCAGGTAAAGTCTACAGGAAGGGTTAGACTTTACTGCAAGTGCACCAAACTTTAAACAATGGTTTACTGGTTGATTAGCATGCTGAGGTTCTTTTACAAGACAGTTTACTGGTTGATTAGCATGCTGTGGTTATAATAGAGTAACACAACAGGAAGTAACGCGGCAGGAAAGTAAAACGGGACAAGTAGTAGTCGTAGCGTGTGCTACCAACTACGGGACTAACCTACAGGTGTCAAGACAAGACGGGACGTGACGGAAACAAGGCAGGACAAGACAAGTGAGACACGAAAGGGTTCACGCCTTACGGTTCGAGGGGGATCAGACCCTCTTGCCGTGCGCACGCTCAACCCAACCCCAAACCCCAAGACAAGACAAGACAAGACATGACACCAGTACAAGGGATCACTCGCTCTAGCTTGGCGAGTGCCCTATTGCCCGCAGGCTGAGAATCCGTACAAGGGATCACTCTCTCTAGCTTGGAGAGTGCCCTATTGCCCTCGGGCTGTGTATCCGTACAAGGGATCACTCTCTCAACTTGGAGAGTGCCCTATTGCCCGCAGGCTGTGAATCTGTACAAGGGATCACTCGAAGAGTGCCCTATTGCCCAGCGGGCTGTGCAAGACGGGACGGGACGTGACAAGACAGGAAGGGTTATTCTAGGGTGTCCACACACACGCACACACATGATAGCCCTACAGCATTAAAGTTGTTGTTGTCAGGCTCAGACTTCGTCGTCAAGTCTGAGCCGTCAGGAGTCGTCCCGGACGCTATCATTTCACGTCCGGTTCTATTTGTTCACAGTTAACAATTCTAACCAACTAGGGCCTAAGCACGGCCAAAAGTGCAAGTGGATACACTTGCCTGCGATGGCGAGTGTGTCGTCCTCTCGAAGCGTCTCGTCCAAGTGTCTTGTCCGCGGAGGTCCGTCTGAAACAGTGCCGTGGCGACGGTGTCAGGTCTCAATTTCATCAAATCCTGTTAGGGTTCGTTTCTAGGTTATCGGGACTATCCTATTCGTCAAAGTCACAATTTTGATGTTCAGCCCTATTCGACGATTCTATCCTATGTGCACAGTCAGAAAAAGTCCATTCGTCGATATTCTAGATTTGCACAACGTTTTAAAAGAGCGAAAAGTAAATTAAATTCCAATTTGTCGATTTTTAGTTTAGGGTTCGATTCGCTACGGTGGGGGTTTCTACGAGTTAGGGGGGACCAACCTGGTGTGAGGAACACGCATTTAATCTGGCGTCGGGTCTGAAAACGGTGGCGGTGCTCGTGTCCCCGACTGCGGGTAGCGCAGTGGAGGTCGTCTCGGAATATGCCTCAGGATTGTGACGGCTGTGGGTACGGTGTCGAGATTGCTTCGGTTGCGGGTAGCGCAACGAAACGTCTACGGCAACGAGCTAGGGGACGTCGGTGAGCGGAAAAAAGCGAGGGAACATCGGGATCCAGGCGGTAGCAATGGGGCGTACATAACTATCTGCATCATGGATTTGCAATAACAAGCCATAAATCCTTAATCAAGTACAAAGTCCAATTTACTCACACATAGATACATGACATATTTAAAATATATCTAACGCTTAGTGCACTGACCTATATAATATATCACTAACAACTAACATTTACCCACTGTAGCAGCATGCATGTGGCAAAATAACGAGCAGTTACCTTTTAAATATAATAATATTACTCATCCCCACCTATTACACTTC
>JAULAV010006481.1:0-26159 GCA_030789695.1 Scilla litardierei | reverse complement strand
ACAAGACGTGACAAGACAAGACACGACAAGACACGACAAGACATATGTGACTCTAAGGGTTCATGCCTTACGGTTCGAGGGGGATCAGACCCTCTCCCCGTGCGAACGCTCAACCCTACCCCAACCCAAGTGCACAAGACAAGTCTGTACAAGGGATCACTCACTCTAGCTTGGTGAGTGCCCTATTGCCCGCAGGCTGTGTATCCGTAGAAGGGATAACCCACTCACCGGTGAGTGCCCAATTGCCTGCAGGCAGTGTATCAGTACAAGGGATCACGCACTTACTGGTGAGTGCCCTATTCCCCGCAGGCTGTGTATCAGTACAAGGGATCACCCACTCACTGGTGAGTGCCCTATTACCCGCAGGCTGTGTATCAGTACAAGGGATCACCCACTCACTGGTGAGTGCCCTATTGCCCGCAGGCTGTGCAAAACAAGACATGACATGACATGACAAGGATGGTTCTTTTAGGGGGTCCACACGCACGCACACACAAGATAACCCCAAGGTGTCAAAAGTTGTTGTTGAGCTTAGACTTCGTCGTCAAGTCTAAGCTGTCAAGGGGTGTCCCGGATGCTATCATTTCACGTCCGGTTCTCTTTGTTTACATTTTTCACACTACTAAGAGTCTGAGGCCTAAACACGGCCGAAAGTACAAGTGAGTACACTTGCCTGCGGTGGCGAGTGCATCGTCCGTCCGGAACGTCCCATCCAAGCGTCGCGTTTGCGGTAGTCCGTCTGAAACAGGGTCACGGTGACGGTGTCAGGTCGTTCATCAATCCTATTGGGGTTTGTTTCTAAATTTGGTGGGACTACCCTAACAATCAAAAAGTCACATTTTTGATGTTTGTTCAGTCTAAATCGACGTCTACCCTATGTGCACAGAAAAATAGTCCGTTCGTCGATCTTTCCTACGGTGGGCAACGTTTTACAGATGCTGAAAATAAATTTACTTCAAGTTGACCAATTTTAGTTTAGGTTTTGGTTAGCTACGATGTGGGTTTTACTACTCATTAGGGAAACCAACCTTGTGATGTCGTCCAACAAGCGGAAGTCGGGTCTGAACGGCAAAACATCGGCGTCGTCTGGAACTCTTCAGCTGCAGGTAGCACAGTGAGGTACCTCTGGACAGCAGGGTGATGGCACAAAATCAGCGAGCTAACAGCAATCCTCCTCCCGTTGCGAGTAGCGCAACGGATCTTCACGATAACGGCGATGTCGGCTAAAAGTACGTGTGTGCGGCAATGCACGTGAACTCTGAGAGTCCAAGGGGGCTGTCTATAGATGAAGTAGGGTCAGTGGAAGATGCTCGGCCTAGTGGGTGGCCAATGGCGTGAGCGTACGGCGATGGGTGGCCGTGAGAAGCCGGAGAGGACAAATTCGCGAAACGTTCGTGGTCGCACGTTTCAGCGGAAATCCAGCGATGAACAGCGACAACAGAAAGTTGCAAAAGCTAAAGGACTTCAAGATAAAGCCAACAGTGGTGGATTTGTCACCAGAGGTGGTCGGAGGTGGCCGTGATCCGGCGGCGAAGTTCAGCTTCCAGATCTGTGAAAAACAGTCGATACGGTGTGTTCCGACGAGGATTTCAGGAGCTACAAGTGGGCTATGAGCGTGAGGAAAGTTTCAAACGGAGAGGGGTCAAAGGGGAACAAATTGGTAGTGGTGGTCACCGGCGGCGGCGGCGGTCCGTGGCTGGCCGTGAACAGTAACTCCGGCGGCCAGATCTGTCAAAAACAGCAACTGGGCTTGGTTTCGACGAATTTTTCAGGAGTTACAGGTGGGATATGAGCTTGAGGGAAATTGCAATTGGTAAAGGGGTCGATAGGAGTCCAACAGCGGTAGAGTGGTCGTCGTAGGTGGCCGGATGGCCAGTGGGCGCGAGTTTTCCCGGCGGTAGCGCAGATCTGTAAAACTGTCGTTTGGGTTGTGTTTGAAAACATTTTGAGAGAGGTAGAGATGATGGAAGAGGGTAATGGGAGTTGGAGATGATTGGAGGGTCAAATTAGAGTTCGACGGTGGCAGAGTTTGCTGGAGGGGGTCGCCGGAACGGCGGCGGCAGCCGTTTTTCCAGCAGGCGTACAGATCTGTGTATAGCTGCGGCTAATGGGTTTTAGAGAGAGAAAATGGAGGAGAGAGGAGGGTGGCCGACGGCCAGGGGTGGTCGCCGGTGGTCTTGGGTGGCCGGAGTTGCTGAAGAAAAATGCAAGAGATGGGTTTGCGTGAGAAGAGAATGCGGCTTGGTTTGTTTCCTTAAGAAGAGGGAGGGTTTTGCTATTTGGGTTTGGGTTTTTGGCTAATTGTGAGAGGGAGATAGAGATAGGGAGTGTGGATATAGGGAAAAAAGAGGGGGTCTCTAGTGACAGAATAATATCCCATGATACGTAGGAGCAAAGTTAGGGATATGATTTAGATTTGAATTTCAAATTGGTTAGCGACTACTCAACGGTGGAAAATTGATTAGGGGATATCTTCCACTACGGGCATCGGAAAAATAATCCGAAAATATCGGGACGATCGTGGAGACGAGAAGTACGGGGCTACGGGTCCGATCGCGTGTTACACCTACCAAAAATTATCGTAAAATTGGGAACTGGGTATTGGTGCCAAAAGACCAAAACGCCCTTCCATTCAAAGCTATTTTGCGAGAAAACGAGCCGTGAAATGACGTTCCCAAAAATTACTATAAAATTCTACACTTCCATACAGTCACAACGGCATATCACATCGTATATACCGAAACCAAGAAAGAGTCAAATAAAACACGTGCACGAAAAAGCACGGGCACATAGAAACTCATAAGGTCGGAAAGCGACTGTTACATGTATTCAAGTCACCCTGAACCAGATTCTTGCGCAACTGTCACAGTCTCTTCAGCTTGCTGCTATCCGTCCCATTTCACAGCAGCCTCCACCACTACCCCCCCCACCACAGAACGGTGCTGGTGCTCCACCACCTGCTTAGGCACACACTTGATGCCTCCCATATTTTTGCCGCTGCCGTGACTGATATCATTTTTCTGTCGATTTTGTGCACCTCCTCCCCACACATTTTGGTCACTTTTTGGTCATATTTGTTTATATCATCCTAGTAGAGAGGAGTCATTTCTGGGACCGCTGTATTGCACCATCTTGATCTCTACACGCTTCATTTACATTTCCATCCCATTTTCTAACATTTTCATATGTTATCATGCATGCATCCTCACCCACCCCACCCATACCATATCTCTCCTTGTGCCACACTTAGCACATTGAGGACACTGTGCAGTTTAGCTTGGAGGAGTGAGTGTCTCACGCACTTTTCGTTTTCTTCAGTTTTATTTTCATTTTTCCGCCTTTCTTTATTTTCCACTTATTTTCACCCACTTTTTCATGTTTTTCTCATGCATCACGTTTTCTTATTTTGTATTATGCTGCATATGTATAGTAGTTCTTATTTTTCTTTTATCCTTGTTTCTTTTATCCCTTTTTGCTAAAGATGAATTTTATATGATGACTATGACCTGGAGCTAGTTTACTTTTATATGTATATTCTCTTGTCATGCCATCGTTTTTATTTCAGATATCATATGCTATACTTTGACATGCATTCGAGAATAGTAACCTGCACCTTCATTATATGAATGTGAATGAAATTCTACCATTACCTGAGTCTGATAATTTATATTGTATACCTTTCATAGAAAACACACCAAGCTTCACGCATTGATTGCCTATATTTGGAGTACTGCTTTGTTGTCTGCTATCACTTCTTTTTGCATGAAAATTGTACGCTTGATTTTCAGGTTGATTGAATGTATGCCATTTTGATATAACTGGATAAGTTTACTTTCTGAAATCAAACTGAGTAGATTACATTACTATGTTAAAAGTTGTCGTGCACGTTACTTTACACGGTCCGAGCAGCAGCAGCTCGGTCCAAGCGATTTCCTGCTCGACCGAGTAACACCCTGCTCGACCGAGCAGGTTAAAGGGAGTAATTGAATTGTATCTCAATTTATCTTGCAGCTTGCTTGACCGAGCAATCAGATTGCTCGGTCCGAGTTGGCTGTAGTTGAGTTCGGGGCTTATTTTTTTCGGGTTCGAGCTGTTTATTAACCCCTCACCCACCCGTTAACCCTTGCCCTTAAGCGCCATACCCTAATCACCCTCGAACTACCCCTTTCGCTCGACCCGATCATCAACTTACAGCCGCCGCCCCTCCTCCAGCGCTACTCACTGCCGTCGCCGCCCCCCCCAATTCGGTCAATCTCCCTCTCTCTCTCTCTCTCTCTCTCTCTCTCTCTCTCTCTCTCTCTCTCTCTCTCTCTCTCTCTCTCCCCCCCCCCCCCCTCCCCCCTCCCCCCTCCCCCCTTTCCTAATCGGCGACGCCGCTCACTGAAACCCCCCCTTCTCCCTTCCCCACTGCCCGATACCCAAATCCCCTAGGGCATCTCCTCGTGCTCAGTCGAGCACCCTTGGTTCTCAACCGAGCACAATTTGCACTCATTCATGATTTGCCTATGTGCAGCATAGCTCTACCGAGCAATAGAGCTGCTCGGTCGAGCAGCCCCAAATTCAGCATTCCCCCAATTTTTAACGTTAAAAATACTGACGTTTTCCTTGTCTCTATTTCAGGTACGATTTGCCTACGTCAGAAGCCACTACCGGGATCAGCTTGGGGGGACACTCCCGATCAGTAGCAGTCACGTAACTTATCGCTACGCCGTCTCATTCTTGTCGGTACTTTCTTCTCCCTATTCACTTTAGGCACCACCGCATGCTTTTATTACGCCAGTAAAATTCCACCACACAGTGTTAGACCCACCTACACGGGCACAACAAACCGTAGGCCTACTCGGTGTACCCGCCGTACATGCTCACCCACTCAAACCAACACTGTTGGCGAATCATCCACCACTTCACCTCTGCCACCCATCGCCCCCACTCTCCCATGAGCCTCTTCAGATCAGCGACGCATTATATGACATAACCTTTCGTGATGCCGACCAGGGCGATCAGTTTATGGCTATGCTCATACTCATAGGTCAAGGAGGCGGCACCACTAGGCAGTCCGTTGAACAGGACCTCCCGTGCCTACGCCACCTAGTTAGGCATTGGAAAACTGACCCACCTACTGAGTTCCAGCCAGATCCACCCACATCTCCTAGTCCACAGCAGAGAGACCCATCACCACCCCCAGAGGGTGGTGCCTCTTCTTGATGCTGTCCCTACCCGTTTTTGCCTCCCTCATATTTTATTGTGCCCATCTGTCTGTTCGGGGCCCAAATCTTAGATAGCTTGGGGGAGGACCCATACATGCATCATTTTCCTTCATCATTGCATCATGTCATGTTTTTACTTCTTTTTGCACCCACCCTATTTAGCATCATTTCCCTCCTACCAGCATTTTCTCAGCAGTGAGGACACTGCTGGGTTTAGCTTGGGGGATGAGCGCTACATCTTTATTTTTCATTTTTCTTTTATATTTTCCTCCCTTTTCCAGCCTTTTAGTTTATTCTTCCACCCCTTTTTCACTTTTTTTATCCCTTTTCTCATTCTGCATCATGTTTTTTGCTTTTTACCATGCATGCATTCCTCTCTTCATTTTGCTATTTTCTCCGCCCTTTTTCTTTTTATGCTAAGGATGTTCTGCATGATGATATTTCTCATAGCCCTGGTAGTTATTCACGATGCTTGCTATCTGATGACATGCTATTAGGGTAGTTTCAGTTTTACTGTCTATATGCGTGCATATTCTTTTGCTGATCTATCTGATTTAATGCTTGAAATGAATTGAAAATCAAATGCATGAATTAGTATCTAGTATGCGCTATGTTGGGTAATTCACCTAGGTTCACACATCACTAGAACACTTGGAACATCTGCTTTATATCTTATTCACTTCTATTTGCATGCTTGATGTCATTGTGTCGATTACTGCATGCTTTTTCAGTGTTCATCTAGATGAATGAAAATACACATGCTAGTTATGAGTTTAGTTAGAGTATTATCATATTAAACCGTTGTGCACCTCTTATGAGTGAACCGAGAGATTCATTATTTTCCTTCTCCGCATATCTTTACAGTTCCCTACATATCAGTTGGTTTCACCCCTACAGCTACCCTTACCACATCTCACTTCCCAAAAATCTCAAATGAAAAAATAGCTTCTAAATGAAATAAAAAAAGAAAAAGAAAAAAATGTGTATATATATATGTGTGAAAAAGAAAAGAAAAAGAAAGAAAAGAAAGAATAAAATCGTTTTGTATCCTTTCATTAGAAGCTATCACTTATACTAGGAAAAAGATGAAAAATTCCTATCCTATTCCTAGATGCGATGCCTCAAGCTAAGCTTTGGGGGTGAACGAACTGATCATATGAGTGAGTATAACATTAGAGTGGAGACTGTGCATAACGGGGAGATTTGATAATACTTAAACTTTACGAAACACTTTAGTTTTTGGAGATTTTTCGTGACTCGAAATGAATAATTGAATAGCATGATTCTTTCTATTCTCTACTGCATGCTGTGTGATTTCTATATGCTCCATGTGTATCTGTGATTGAAAAGTGCATTGCCAACTCCTTTTATACTAGACTCTATGGACTGCATGAGATTGATATGAGTTGATGGCATTATTTCAGTAGATCCCTATCTTTTGTCTGTATTGCATGCTAGACATATGATCTGTAAAACTTAAAATTCCCATTAGCAGGTATTTTTACTATTCAGAGCATCTGATATACTGCTTAGGCCTGAGATCTGACCGAACAACCTTAGCACCCTCCATCCATTTCCATTCTCTTTTATTCTTGTTTTTCTTTTTATTTCTTTTTGTTTTTTCTCCCGGCGTACCTAGTATTCATCTTCCTCGAGGACAAGTAAGAGGTAAGCTTGGGAGATTTTGATGTGTCCATATTTTACACCTTTTTCATAGCATCATGACATCGCATTCCATGCCATTTCGCATTCAAATCCCATATTTTCCTACGATATCGCATTTCTAACGTTATATTCGAGTTTCGTAGTGTTTCATGAATTTTCAGGGATTTTGGAGCAATTTGGGACCCGGTCTAGGTATGGACACATCTGACACGCCCGTGAGCTCGTTGGCGAAGCTCTATAGGAGTTCACCGAGCTTTGAAAGCCATGAGAGGAGTGGAGGAGAGAACGAGAGGAGATGAGGAGCTTCAGAAGCTCCAGAAAGAGTTTGCCAGGCAACTCGGCCGAGCAGAGCAGCTGCTCGGTCGAGCAGATGCAGATTGAAGAAATGAGCAGATATGCATCTTGCTTGGACCAAGCACTCATGGTGCTTGGTCGAGCAGCTTTTAATTCCAATCCCTTGAACGGCCCGAGCAACTTCTTCAGCGCCCGAGTCAGCTGTCTGCTCCATCGAGCGGAGATGACTAGGGCCGTGCAGACAGAGTGATGATTTTGGAGGAGCACGATTTACTGTCATGCTCGGTCGAGCAGTACATCTGCTCAGACCGAGTGACCGACCGAGCAACCCACTACTCGACCGAGTCACCCACTCGGTCGACGATGCTGAAGGCCATTTTTGGAAAAATTTTGGGAGCGGTTGTTGCACGTTTGGGGGAGTGAAGTGAGGGGAGCTGCGACGACATTTGGGAGTCGTTTCATTGTTAGTTTTTGAATAGAATTTTGGGGAGGAGATTGGAGAGAGAAATACTTCTTAGATCTAGGTTGACTTTTGAAGATTATTGGATCGAATTTATTGGAAGTTTATTTGCTATTCTCGCGTTCTTGGAATCTTAGTTTTTCTTTCAGATCTATTACTTGGTATAAGTTTCTCAATCTATTTTCTATCAATTTTCCATGATGTTTTCTCTCCTAAAAATTATGTTTTTATTTGTCGATAACGTCATGAGTGAGTAGTCCTTTCTAGGGTTGATGGGTTAGCCCTAAGACCCTAGGGGGAAAGACGTAGATCGGAATCCCTATGTTGAATTAGGAATATATGGGAGTATTTCGGTCGATCTTACCGAATCCCTAGGATAATCCGTACTGAGATCATGCCCACGGTCTGTGGAATTGATGTACTTAAGGGGTATCCCTAGGATTCGAATAGGAAAATCGGTGGATCCAATCAAGGCTCGTGACCATGCCTGGCTCGTGCCTTGAGGGCATCCCCTGACGAACTATAACACTACGTTAACGTCTACCGCTATTGTGTCAACAAGAGCCACCGAAATACATCGCAATTCTAACCCACGAGAGTGGTACGAATTAGGAGATTAATCCACTAACCCTAATGCAACTTAAGGATTCTATTCCAACGTCGATCCTCGACGGTCTTAGCGGCGATCCCTAACGCCCTAGTCCTTTTTATTATTAAATCAAACAACGATACCGAAACCAATTCTCTCAATCCGATAGCTATCTCACTTCGAGATATAAAAGTAAGCTGAGAACTCAATTACACTGTCACCGCCCCTGTGGGATTCGACATCTTTTATACTATAATTTTACACCGTCTGCTTGCGGATAGAGCCCGAAATTGACACCTAGGGGCCATACCACACCTGGCAATTGTGGCACCACCAGGTGGAATCTAGATGTAGGTTTCAGGTGCGTCATGAACCTTATCGTGAGCTCCGCCCTCTCCCTCACAGCGGCCTCCTTGAGCTCGCCACTTTGGCATGAAACTCAGCGGCCTTCGCCTTGCATACCTCCGCACATCTCTCAGAGTCGAAAGTTTTGGCTCAGAGCTCGACTGCTTCCTTCTTAAAAGCATCGAGGTCCGCCTCGAGCTGAGCATCCTCCATCCTCAACTGAAGCTCAGCAGACTTGTGGAGGTCCGACATGGACGAGAGGCTATTTTTAGCCTCTACAGCCGCCCACTCGGCCTCCGCCTTAGCTGTGAGGGCTTTCTCCAAGTCCTCTTTCGCTTTCCTCGTCCGAGCCTCGAGCTCGAACACCTTGCATTCAACGTCTGCCACCCGTCGACCTTCTTCGATCAAGTCGACGGCCTGACGATGCAACACGACGCCAAGAACAGACATCTGCAGAAAAGATCAGTCAAAGATGACCAAATCACACGTCAATAGATTGAATGTAGACGTCATACCTGATATCCACTCTCCACAAAGAAGTTAGCCACACGTTCGACGTTCAACCTCTGTAGGAGCTCCAAATCCCTAGGAAGGATCGAGTTCTCCACTAATCGAGCAGTCGCCCCAAAATCCAACAGGGCTGACTCTTTCTTTCCAATGACGAAGGGAGGTTGATGAGGATCACCCTGTACAGGCCCTGAGGAGTGAGACGAAAGTTGATTGAGTAGTAAAACTCGATCAAACTCCGCAGGATTCAGGCAGACCAAAGGGACAGGTGACTCAATAACGCCCTAGTGCCATTTATCTAAAAGGGACGTCACAAGAGTTTGAGATGACAAGGAAGTCTCGATCTCCCCTTGAGAGTCGAGAGGAATGACCCCATACCATTCACCATGGGCAAAGGGCGAGGATTTTCCTCCTTAACTCGCCTCCTTTCCCTGGCTCCTCTTCTCCGTGGGAGGATATCTGTCGTTTCTGGTCAATAGCTTCGATGGGCTCAACAAATTCGACAGTGTCGATGTTGGCCACCACCAGTGGATCCGAGACAACGACAGAGGCAAGGGGCGCAACAGTTCGAACGGGGGCTTGATTCAGAGCATCCCTTGAGGGGGCATGAGATGAAGGCCTCGAGGTCTGTCGGACCTCACCCGCCTCAGAAGAAGAGATCTGATTAACGGGAAGGGGAGACCGAGCGCTCGACCCTTCAGCACGAGCGCTCGACCCCTCAGCACAAGCGCTCGACCTTTCGGCACTCCTCTTCTTCTTCTTCTGCTCCCTCCAAACCCAATCCATTCCAAAGTCACCACTTCAGCGAATTCCGTTAGTCATGTCTTCAAACAACGGATATAATTATCATGAGTGACGAGGATAAAGACATAGAGTCAAGATGCATTACTTGGACTCCACAAAAGGGTCTTCAATCGATGACCCTCCAGTAGATACGGAGTCGACCTCTCTCGCCTCGGTCGACCCATAAGGAGCTTTACCGCCTCAACCTTGTATGGCGAAAACCTAGCTTTGACCTCTTCCGATGATAACCGGGACTCTTCAGCGAGCTTAGATCTCGGAGAACTCCAACCATTGAGCACCGGTCCCAGGTCAGAAAGGACGACAAACACAAAAGTGTCTTTCCATCCAGGGTCAGAAATAGGGAGGTCGGATATAAGCCTCATTGCCAGGTGAGCGACGATATGGTATCACACTTGGCGAGGATCGAGTATTATCCGGAAGAAATACTTGAATAGCCCAGAGATGGTCGAACCCCACAGAGCTCACAACGCATAATAAAGCCAACTAAGGGAGGAAGAGCTTGGGGTGCGAGTTGACAAAGGGAAAGCCCCGAAGAGCACAGAACTTCTATGATGAAGGGATAAATAGGAAACAGATGTCCTAGGAAAAAAGATTTTAGTTACACTCTGACCTCATTCTTCCGTGGAAAACAAACGCTCTCATCCAAGTTGGGCACCCTAACCCTAAAAGGATGGCAGAGACAACCTAGCCAGAACTCTACAGTCAGATCAAGAGAAAACTCAGGGGCCATCAGATAACTCTGGGAACCTTCAATCTTAGATCCCTCCGACAAATGGGAAGGTCTGGTTCAATCTGAACCCCTTTCCCCTTTCCAAGAACTTACTCGCACTGAGGGGGTCGAAGGCGTGCCATGAGCTCCCCGTAGGACGGCTCCTTCATCCTAACTGGTGCCAACATACCAGAGGGATCTAAAGAAGAGTCAAGGTTAGTCAGGAGAAATTACCTTAGGAAGAACAAGCAATCTCTGAAGAAGGCAACAGCGGAATCAAGCTTTCGAAACAAGGAAGAAGGCGGAACAGAAAAATCTTTTCTCTTCCCACACTTTTCTTTTATATGAAGGAGTTCAACCGACTAACGATCGATGAATGACACGTGTCCGAAGACAGCATCAAGAGGCTGTGGAGATTGATTCAAAGACGAAAGGGTTTTGATGGCACAAATCAAATCGAACGTTTCGAAAACTGTTCGCATTTAAGGAGATTAAACATCATGCGATCTCAATCAACGTAGTTTCTGAGGCACGAATGATGGAGGCCATTGTTAGAGCACGGGTACAGATCATGGTGAAGTATCCATGTACCCGACCCATTTGGCACCCACAACCCGAGACCCGTCGCTCAAAGCGGAGTATTACCAAGTTAAGCGAACGGGCTCGTTCGACCGTTAAGCTTCCACCGATATTCAGGTGGAAGTTAATGGGGTTGAATAAATGGGCAGCAGTTATCTCGAATCCCGAGAAGATTGCGTCCGAATCAATGAGGGATGGTTACACACAATCAATAGGGAGCTGTCTATAAATACCCGAAAAGACCAAAGTAACGGGGTTCCAATTTCGAAGGTACGAGATCTAATACATAGACTCTACTCTTTCAGCTTATATTTCCACTACAAAAGAGCTGTCGACAACAGATCTTAGACGAACCTCCGTGGGTCGATCTTAGCTGCTCCAAGCTTCCTCTCATCCTTATGTTTCCATAATAACTTAAGCATCAGAGGGGATTTAGGTCGGGACCTAGATCTGACCCCCCTGACGCGTCTTTGTGGTGTAGATCGACGAGTCATCATCTTCCACGAGGGTCGCTTCCGAGCTTCCCAACCTCAAGCGATCGACGTACAAGCTGTTCGAGGGTCGATCGAACATCGTATCCCAACCAACATCCATCAACCGACCCTGATTCTTCCAACCTACTGTCCCATTCAACTTGCTGATTGAGGCTCCGACTCAACACGAAGGGTCCACGTCAGCTTGACAACTGTCTCGGTCATTTTTGGCCCTAATAATACTTAATATCAATTACCCCATGTTATACTATGTATTTCATCCAATACATCATACATCATAAATCAAATGATGTTTTAAGATAATTTAAAAATAATTTTGTCTTAATAAAATTCGGGGAAAATCTTGAAAATGCACAAAAATTATATACGTACAGAAAATGTTCAAAAATACGCACACCATACCAGCCATACACATACACATCTATATATACCACATACCACATACTATTCACTACACTATGATAGCTATATGCACAACATATCAATACAAGCACATTACTAATACATACACACACTCACACCCATACAAAATATATTTACACACTAATAGAAATCCCAATAATATGCACATCTAGGTATAAACATAGCTTCACATAGGATACGTATATACAAGAATATGAATACACGAAATCATCGTATTTCACGTATATGGGCATCACACTGAGCGAGCTGACCATGGGCGGAATAGACCTTGATCGAGCTATTGGAGTTAGGTCCGAGCTATAGATGGGTTGCCTGCAACACAAGAAGCTCGTCAGGGGGATTGGATCTGCGGTCCTACCTAATCCCCTCATATGCTTAAGTTAGTAGATGACTCAAGAAGACTCGGGGTAACTTTGTCTGACATGTTGGGAGATCGTTCGCTAGTTATCGTGCCAAGCTATGGATGAAATGTATAAGGTTGAGCAGATAACTGTTGGTTCTCTGAGAACCATTCCGTCTCTCATTGTTCGAGAGACTATTTATATGCGATGGTCTTTTGAATGTTATTGGAAGGTAACGCCCGAGCAGTTAAGAGACTTTATTGCATTTGGCTTGAGCTGTCGCCATTGATGACGAGCTTAACGGTCACAACGGCTCAAAACAAAACCCATCTGGAAACTAAACCTGACTGGCACGATCGTGTCACATGTGACACGATCGTGTCAACTGTGCTGCTTAGAACATGGAGTTTCTGTTAGCACCACACGATTGTTCCAACCATAGCGTACATTTGGCACAATCATGTCACTTACCCAGATCTTCTCTGCCATGTTTGCATGGTCGTGTTTCACCTTAGTTGGGTATGACACAATCATGTCATCCATGTAGGCCCTTTTGAAGCTTAAGCATAAAATTCAACGTGGAGAGCATTCAATAAACATTCCTCCACATGCGTTAATGCCAGGCCTAATTTGAGGGAGTCAGTTACACCAGAAGATCTGGGATCTATATAACTCAGCCTGGCGTGGCATAACTAACCCCCTAACAATATATAAATGCCAGGGGATCTCATCAGTGGGTAGGCTCAAACTTACCTACTCGCAACTACACACCTCCTTCCTACTGGCTTATTTGAGTTAAGCATCAGAGTCGAATCATGGATTCACCCTCTGATCCTCTGACGCTTTTCTATCTATCTATCTCTTTCAAGTACCGGATAAGGAGCTTGGTCTGGCAAAATCTTGGTAGGACTCTCTGTTGCAAAATCCACGCATTAACCAACAGCACAAAAGAGGAAAACACATTTTGCAATATTCCTAAAACTTTATCACACTTAAACTTCGTATTCATCAAAATACATTGAATAACCTCATCGTGTTAAGATATGTAGAGAAAAGAGTAACCATGGCAAAGTGACTTGGTTCTATATTTATAAATCTTATAGGAAATGTCAAAAGGCATAGAAGCCAAAAGTCCCCATTACTCCAAAAAGTGGGGAGTAATGAAGGGATAAAGTGGTGGCCTCCCTCACTCACAACACTCCCCCTTATCCATCCATTACTTTGGTCTTAGCTTATAAACTAAGGGGGTGGATACTTCTGGATCCTGGGTAATCGTGTTTGCCTCGTTAAAACTTAGCTGTGGAAAACCCAGTGGGAAAACCCAACAGATTAAGGAAAAAGAGTGCAACTCACAGGTTACTCCCCCTGATCATGTACAAGCCTTATGCTTGTAGGTCTTTCAGCTTTCATTAGAGGTGTACACTTCAGGGTCCAAAGTTAAATGAGGTTGCCTCATTAAAACCTTTGGCTATGGAAAACCCAATGGGAAAACCCATAGATAAAGGAAAAAAGTACAACTCTACTATCAACTCCCCCTAATCTGTATAAGCTTCAGACTTGCAGATCTCCTATGTGTCTATACAATCATTTCTTATTCGTCTATACATCCATCATGTTCTGAGTACAATCATCACTTATCTATACAAGTTTCACTCATATCTAGCGACTAATGGAAAACAGTGGCGCTCAGGAGTGATACGCTCTACGAAGTTTGGTAGATGGCTCCACGTATGTATTCCTTCACTCAGTCTTCACTGTGTCTGCAAGTGACGTGCGTTTATATTTCATATATTTGCGCACGTTTTCTTCCGTGTTTTTCTGTATTTTACCGCCGTTTTATATTCATTTTCTCGTGTTTTCTTGTTTTCTTTCACTTTTCTGTGTTTTCCGTATTTTTCAGGAGTTTACTGGCATATGGGCCATAAAACGATAATATCGCAAGTCCTCGGAGCAACGGGAGGAGTCACGCGTGATCCAGGGGGTCAAACGACGAAGATAGCATATTTCAGCCCCTCACCCGATCGGTTGATCATCTTCAACCGATCGGGTGATACACACGTGCACCACCCGGACGCAGCTTGGAGCTCACAAGAAGTCACCCGGTCGGTTCAGCGACCGGGTCAAAAGCCCAAACTCTCTGGAATTCGAAGCTGATTGCCAACCGATCGGGTGACTTTCACCCGATCGGTTCACCTGTAGCTGAATTTCCAAAGCCAAGACACGATGATCCAACAGGTCTCCTCACCCGGTCAGAACCAAGATCCAACCGACCGCATCCATGTTTCAACCGACCGGTTCATCCTGACCGGGTGAAGTCCCGCATTGCGCTGTGAAAGTTTGGAGCAGGTCACCCGATCGGTTGACTTGTCAACCGATCGGGTGATATCTTTTCATATATATAGAACCCTAGGTTTTCCAGAAACGGGAGCGAGTTATTTTTTGCTGTCTTCTTCATTTTGTGACGGCTGTAATTTCCCAGTTTTTTGTAAGTTTTCGGATCTTTGTCAAACTTTAGTATTATCTTAATTGCTTTACTACCACTGCATTTCTATTGTCTGATCATGATTTTTACGGTCGATTTCTGTTTAGATCGCTTTTTACTAAATATGTGTGAGTAGTTCCCAAATCTGGGATTTTGGCGGAAACCCCTTCGTGGGATCTTTTCGATGCGTCCATAGGGCTAGGGAATCGATAGGGATTAGGAATCTAATGGTTACGCGGGGTGTTTTATTGTCATCGGCAGGAAAAAGACCGCCTTTGACCGTTGGGCCAAGGGGGAATAAACTTGGCGGTTGACTCCATAGCCATAGCTCACACCCTTAGCGTAAACATCGAATCCTAGCGCGCGGGAGCGGCAGGTTGAGACGTTGGGAGTTATCGTTGCGAACTTAGTGCTCCCGGAGTCGATCAGTGTTAATGGACACGGGAGTGCCCACTGATCGAACCCGGGAAGTCCGGCGTATCATCCTGGGCACCGACCGGAATATCGGGCCCATGGGACGCCGGTACCACTTTCAGAGGCAACGTCTCACCATTAGACCCTAATTCCGATCACTATCCTACCCGTAGGCCGTATCGATGAGAGTCGCTCGATAGGGTGGAAACCAAAGTTCCGGGTTTTTTCCTTTATATTGTATATACCTTGCATTCCATTTACCGTGACAACCCATCATTCGATCTGGGCTAGCTCACCCATGGGGTGATTTTGATCCTCTTTGACACAAGTACATCCACGCCTCCCTGAGTTCGACCCCCAAGCCACACTACAACACCGTGCGTTTGCGGTTACAAATATTTAAATCTCACGCCCCCTATCGTATTATTGCACACATCTAGCACGCACCAGCGGGGGACGTCAAGCTTTATGGCGCCGTTGCTGGGGAGGCAACGTGCTTGTTATTTTAGGATTTCATGAACCCTTGTGTCTAGCTCTCATCCCTACCTCGCGATAATTTTCGCATTCTTCTTTTTCGCTTTTTATTTTCTTATTTTTATTTTTATTTTTATTTCTTATCTTATCTGTTTCTTTCCCACTTTTCGCTTCACGGGTGTTTGTTGTTTTTCATGCACAGGAGTTCAAGAAGTCTCGACGACTTGATCCACGTTGATCCAGAGATAAACGCCACCCTAAGGCGATTGGCCGCCGAGAAGCGAAGAAGAGAGGATCCTGAAGCCATAGGGGAGAACACCCCACCTCACAAGTCTCTGCTGGAGTACTCGATGTCATCTATCGAGTCCACCTCCGCCATCCGTCCTCCAGCTATTACGGCCCAAATCTTCGAGCTTAAGCCATCTTTGGTAACGTGGATCCAGTAGGATCAATTTTCGGGTGCACCCATGGAGAGCCCGATTGAGCGTTTAGACTCCTTCTTGGAGAAATGTGACACCTTCCGGATAAACGGTGTCACAACTGAGGCGATCCGACTGAAGCTGTTCCCCTTCTTCTTGCGAGATAAGGCCAAGCTGTGGCTTAGGGGGAAGGACCCGAAAAAATTCAACACCTGGGAGAAGCTCTCAAATGCTTTCCTGACAAAGTTCTTTCCCCCGGGGAAGACCATGAAGCTGAGGAGTGAGATCTCCTCCTTCTCCCAGGCCAGCCACGAGTCCTTGCATGAAGTTTGGACGAGATACAAGGAGATGCAGAGAAGATGTCCCCACCATGAGCTCCCCAAGTGGCAGATCATAAATCTGTTTTATAATGGGTTGAGGGACGATTTGAAATCTTCCATGGACGCCGCGGCTAGAGGGTCCTTTATGTCGAGAAGCGAGGAAGATGCCGAACAGATTCTGGAAAATATGGCATCCAACAATGAACGGTGGTGTGACGAGAGAGCCACACCTAGATCTGGGGGCATCCATAGAGTCGAAGACGTCGACAAATTGTCAAGCAAGTTTGACTTGCTGTCGACCCAGATCTCCACATTGATGGTAGGCACCGGTGGCACTGGTACACAACAGATTGCTGCGGTGGAGTCCGAAGTTTTTGGAGAGTTCGGCGGCGGTGACATATCACCACCGTTGGATCAGGGGAGCGCATTATTTTACAATCCTATAGGGAATGCGCCTTTTCCACCACGAACCAACTCCAACCCGGCCTACTCTCCCAATAACCGGAATCATCCCAACCTTAGCTACCGAGCGCCTTATCAACAGCCGGCTCAGCAACAACAGCAGATAAATCAGCCGGCTAGGCCTCAGCAGCAGCAATTTCAGCAGCAACAACCTCCACAACAGTATCAACAGTATGCTCCTAGGAATCGGCAACCCACCCAGCAGCAATACGGCCAGCAGAGGGCCATCTCTCTAGTTGAGTCCCTCTTGACTCAATACATCGCCAACCAGGAGAAGATAAATCTGAAGCTAAAGATTGGGACAAAGAGTCCTCACTGATCAGGTGACCCAGCTGGGGTTGCAAGTGGCGAACCTTCAGAGACCGCAGAATCTTTTACCGTCACAGCCTGAGGTGAACCCGGGGGGGTAAATCGGACCTTGGCGCTCACGCATGAGCATGAGAATGTGTCCGCCATCGTCTTGAGGAGCGAAATGCAAATACCTACGAGAGAGCCTCCCAAAGGACTGGAAGCACCGTTGGTCGTGGAACAACCAATTGAGAAATTAAATGACGACGGTGCTTCGTCGCCCAAGCCAACTACTCCGGAGGGAGTTCATAGAGAGAGAAGAAGAAGGATGAGGAATGGAACCTAAGAGTATTCAAGCCCATTGTGCCTTTCCCACAACGGCTTGCCAAAGCCAAAATCGATGAGAAGTATGGCAAATTCTTTGCCATGGTGAAAGATCTGAGCTTACAAATCCCCTTCCTCGAGGCCATCGAGACAATTCCCTCATATGCCAAATTTCTGAAAGACTTGGTGACACAGGGATCTAGAAAAGAGAAGGTCGTGTTAACGGCGGAGTGCAGCGCCCTCATTCAGTGCGCAAATCTGCCCAAGCTCAAGGACCCAGGAAGTTTCTCCATCCCTTGCTCTATTGGGGAAGTGCAAATCCAGAGGGCGCTCGTCGATCTAGGAGCGAGTGTCAGCTTAATGCCTCTATCACTGTACAAGAGAATAGGGATGGGAGACTTAGAGCCCACCGGCATGACATTACAACTTGCTGACCGTTCGGTCAAGTATCCGGTGGGAGTAGTGGACGACCTCCCCGTCGATGTGAGAGGAGTACAAGTACCGGTTGATTTTGTGGTGATGGACATGTCGGAAGACAAGCATACCCCTATTATCCTGGGACGGCCCTTTATGGCAACCGCCGTAGTTTTGATAGACGTGAAGAATGGGAAGATTTCCCTCAATGTGGGCCAAGAAAGAGTCAAATTTGACTTGGGTCTGTCGATGAAGCACCCAAATCCCCCAGACGATCCTAGTATCAGTATGCTGGAGAACGAAGAAGATAGAGCTGTTGAAACAAGTGCCTGGGAAGTACTCTCGAGGAATCCCCCCCGATAGCTTGGGGGACCTTGGAGAGCAAGTTGGCTCCCCAAAGAATGAAGTTGCTAATGAGGCAATCGCGCAACATGTGATCCCTCCCGGATTCCCTAAGGCTCCTCCTACGAGGAGAAAAGGGAAAGAACCCATGGACCTCAACGATGATGAGGTCCGGATCCTGAAAAAGATGGCGGTAGACGCCAATTTGAGGGAGAAGCCCCTGGATCCTGTCGACAAAGGGAGGGTAGTTGAGTAAATCTTCTTACAGCCGCCGACTACACCAATAGCCACAAGCTCTGGAGTTGAAGTGATGCCGGATTTTGGGCATCACCCGTATCGCCCACCATGAACATCATCAACGGTCGTCGAGCTAAACGACGTTAAACAAAAGCGCTTCATGGGAGGCAACACATGCTCTAAACTTTTGTTTCAATTTTTAGGATTATTTTTAACTTTATTTTATCTATTTTTATAAATAAATCCAGCCGCAAGAACTTTCGTTGTGGAACTTAAGCAATTTGTGGTTTTTTGCAGAAAACAAGGCCCCAACCGATCGGTTGATAACTCAACCGATCAGTTAGGCTGTATCAGCTAACAGCCGTATCAGTAACTAAATGAACCGACCTGGTGAAGAAAGAAGAGACCGGTTGGCAGACCGGGTGACCTGGGGTAAACTCTAAGGAATTTTTGGGGAATGATCAACCGACCGGGTGGTAAGTAGAGAGATCGGGTGACAGACCGGGTGGTGCTATGGCAAACTTTCGGAAAAATCTGTGGAGCGGCCAACCGATCGGGTGAGTTATCACCCGACCGGTTCGCCTGTAGCGTTTCTTCCTGCAAAAATTTCGACCTAAAGGGCAACCGATCGGGTGACTTTTCACCCGATCGGTTCGACTTAAAATCCTATATATATCGCCCTCCGCCCGTTCGTTCCGCCCTTGCCAGTTTTGAAATTCCTATTGACGTTTTGCCTTCTCCACTTTTGACTGGCCTCGTTCTTCCCCTTGATCAACCCAAATCGATCTCCCCCTCTCCCTATCCAACCCTCCATCGATTTCTCCCCATCCTCCTCGATTTCACCCGCACACAAAACCCTAACTTTCACCCATTCTCCTCCAATTTCGAAACTTGCTGAAGGGATTTCCGCGGCTTCACACGTGCTCCTGTCGAGTAGCATTGGGGCGTCTACGAGCAACGATCTTCATCTCATTTAGGTAAACTCGCTCCTTAGCTCAATTTTTATTTTGCCCTAAATATTTCATCTTGCTCGTTGGCCGTGTTTGTGTGTATTCACCGTCCTTTGCATACACTCACACACACACACACGACTCCTGCACAATGCCTCCTCGCCGTGCTAAGCCCACCGACGCCAGTTCTTCCAACCCTAGGCCCACCCGTCGCGCTCGTCGCACACAACCCCCCGCTCAATCCACCACCACCAATTCATCTACCACCCCACGCACCACTTCCCCCGCTTACATTGGCGATGCCGAATTCGGGGTGTCATTCCAAGACGACGACCAATCCGACCGATTCGTGGCCATGATCCTCCTAGCTGGACATAGTGGTCGGGTAACTCAGGAGTCCGTCGACCGAGACCTGTCCTTTCTTCAAAGCTTCATTCGCCACATTCGCACTGACCCACCCGATGTCTCCGAGCTTCACATCCCACCCCCCACCACTACTGGTCCCCAGCACAGGCCCCCATCACCACCCCCAGAGGGTGGTGCCTCTGCTTGATATTTTCCCATCCCGCTTTTGTCCCCCCTATTTTTAGTGCCCATCTGTCTTTGCGGGGCCCTGCTTTACCACTACCGGGGGGAGGACCCATTCACGTGCCAAATTGCTTCCTTTTTATTTCTATTTCCTTTCTTTTTATTGACATCCCCCTTGCATATCCTTGCACTTTCACGATCATATCTCATTGCTAGCATTGTCATGTCTAGCTTGGGAGATGTCTATTTTGCTGTGTTGTCGTGTTTTGTTTCCTTTGTGTGTGTACTTGTTTTATTTTTTGTGTGGCGTGTCAGTTTTCTTTCTTTCTTTTTCTATTTCTATGTCGTGTGGTTTAATTGTGATTTTCCCTTTATTTTCAGTTTCGTATCCGTGTTCTCCATGTTTTTCATTTCTTTTTGTGTCGGTGCGTATTCCCCCCCCCATTTTCATTGCCCTCCCGTACTCACTCTTATTGCATTGAGAGTAATGCAAGCTTCAGCTTGGGGGAGTCGCACTTTGTGCGTCATTTGAGTCTTTCTTTTTCGTTTTCGTGTCGTTTTCATCGTGTTTTAATTTTTTCTTTTCTTCTTTTTATCTCTTTCTCCTAGAGATGAACCCTATGATGAATTGCCACAAAATCACACACACCTAGCATAGCATCGATAATCACACTCACTAACCCTAGGATATCGAGTCCTCTTGCATTTCATGCATTGTGGGTCCACTTAGCTTTTTGTGAGTCGTGTGTCGTGCCTAGCTGTTTGGTGTACTTCTGCTTTGTGATTTTACTTTATATACCTGTCCAGGAATGACCCCTAGATTATCACGCTTCGATATGAAAAATATGGTATTTGCTTCTCTTGTCAGTTTCTGTATGCATGATTATATATATCGTATGCTTCATTTCGCATGTGTCGGGATTCCACAATTAAGGACTAGGATAACCCATTTAGCCCATGCTCTAATTAGCGAGTAGAGTTTCCTCTGTCCAAGTGTTTAGATTCTGATTTCTTTTTTGTTTTACTTGGTGCAAATCCCCTCGTCGTGTACCGTTCTCCCACTTGGGAGAGTGCACATGTGTATAGCCAAAACCCCAAAAATCCAAAAAAAAGAGAAGAGAAAAGAAAAACCCATAAAGAAAAGAAAAGAAAAATTTTGTATAGCCAAAAGGCCAAAAAAAATACAAATGCCCAAAACCCAAAAAAATTCCCGTGTGAATATCTTTTCCTGCTTGCCGAGAATAAAGGGAAGGCGAGAATTTGCACCGAGTGTTCTTCTCCACATCATCTCAACCCCCATCGGTTTCGAAAACACTTGGCTTAGGAAATTTTTAGCTATTATCTAGGCTATAGTGGAGTGATTTCCTTAACCCTAGTTGTGGAGTCCCCGACGCATGATATGTTACAATTCTCTCTCTATTCTCATGCATGCTTGAACTACATATATTCACCGCTTTAGTCAATTCGAATCGATATTTGGGTCATTTCTTGGATTTGTGTATATCGAGCTTTATCGCACATCGTAGATAGTGACACGGACTGCTAGCGCACGACCACACTCACTCGCGCTTCATCGCGTAGGCCCACGGCACTTGTCTGGACTCGTATTCCTTAGTTTAGTGATGTGATTTAACGTTTGCTTGCTTGGTGTGTCGTTTTTGATTTTGTTGGCCCTGACGGGTGATCTAGGATATAAAGTTTTCTTTTTCTCTCTTTCTCTCTATTTTCTCTCTCCGGGCTCCTACTCTCACTCGTCTTCCTCGAGGAAGAGGAAGAGTTCAGCTTGGGGGATTTTGACGTGCGTTTATATTTCATATATTTGCGCACGTTTTCTTCCGTGTTTTTCCGTATTTTACCGCCGTCTTATATTCGTTTTCTTGTGTTTTCTTGTTTTATTTCACTTTTCCGTGTTTTCCATATTTTGCAGGAGTTTACTGGCATATGGGGCATAAAACGATGATATCGCAAGTCCCCGGAGCAACGGGAGGAGTCACGCGTGATCCAGGGGGTCAAACGACGAAGATAGCATATTTCAGCCCCTCACCCGATCAGTTGATCATCTTCAACCGATCGGGTGATGCACGCGTGCACCACCTGGACGCAGCTTGGAGCTCACAAGAAGTCACCCGGTCGGTTTAGCGACCGGGTCAAAAGCCCAAACTCTCTGGAATTCGAAGCTGATTGCCAACCGATCGGGTGACTTTCACCCGATCGGTTCACCTGTAGCTGAATTTCCAAAGCCAAGACACGATGATCCAACCGGTCTCCTCACCCGGTCAGCACCAAGATCCAACCGACCGCATCCATGTTTCAACCGACCGGTTCATCCTGACCGGGTGAAGTCCCGCATTGCGCTGTGAAAGTTTGGAGCAGGTCACCCGATCGGTTGACTTGTCAACCGATCGGGTGATATCTTTTCCTATATATAGAACCCTAGGTTTTCCAGAAACGGGAGCTAGTTATTTTTGATGTTTTCTTCATTTTGTGACGGCTGTAATTTCCCAGTTTTTGTAAGTTTTCGGATCTTTGTCAAACTTTATTATTATCTTAATTGCTTTACTACCACTGCATTTCTATTGTCTGATCATGATTTTTACGGTCGATTTCTGTTTAGATCGCTTTTTACTAAATATGTGTGAGTAGTTCCCAAATCTGGGATTTTGGCGGAAACCCATTCGTGGGCTCTTCCCGATGCATCCATAGGGCTAGGGAATCGATATGGATTAGGAATCTAACGGTTACGCGGGGTGTTTTATTGTCATCGGCCAGAAAAAGACCGCCTTTGACCGTTGGGCCAAGGGGGAATAAACTTGGCGGTTGACTCCCTAGGCATAGCTCACACCCTTAGCGTAGACATCGAATCCTAGCGCGCGGGAGCGGCAGGATGAGACGTTGGGAGTTATCGTTGCAAACTTAGTGCTCCCGTAGTCGATCAGTGTTAATTTTGACGGGAGTGCCCACTGATCGAACCCGGGAAGTCCGGCGTATCATCCTGGGCACCGACCGGAATATTGGGCCTATGGGACGCCTGTACCACTTTCAGAGGCAACGTCTCACCATTAGACCCTAATTCCGATCGCTATCCTACCCGTAGGCCGTATCGGCGAGAGTCGCTCGATAGGGTGGAAACCAAAGTCCCGGGTTTTTTCCTTTATATTGTCTATACCTTGCATTCCATTTACCGTGACAACCCATCATTCGATCTGGGCTAGCTCGCCCATGGGGTGATTTTGATCCTCTTTGACACAAGCACATCCACGCCTCCCTGAGTTCGACCCCCAAGCCACACTACAACACCGTGCGCTTGCGGTTACAAATATTTAAATCTCACGCCCTCTGTCGTATTATTGCACACATCTAGCACGCACCAGCGGGGGACGTCAGCAAGGTACTGCTGGACCTGGATGAGCGTATTTTAGATATGCTTTTTGGATGATGAGCTTCTCAGAAGATGTTGACTTTTGGAGGATGATGCATAGATCTTCAACAGGTGGCCGACCATTTGTGCTTAGTCATCGCGATGGTCTGTAAACCATCATATGCGATATTTATTCATTGGATGCTGATCCTTGACCCTTAGTAGTTGCGCAGAAGCAGCTTATCCTTGGTCCAGTGGTGCTCTCCAGGGCAGCACTGTATCTAGCTAACAGCTTTACTACAGACGTTCTATTAGAGACACGTATAGTTGGTCAGATAAATGAGTGTAACTAGTACACTAGAACTAGGTAGCCTAGGTTCTTCAGGACCTAAGATGTCCTCCCCCTCTTCCAGCGACATGAAGGCGTCATAAATATGCATCCATTTTTTATAGATTGCAAATAGACATCTTTCTCCATCGTAAATTCTTATTCAAGAATCATTCTTTTTAATAACTATTATTATCTGCGCATAATTAATATAAAATCCTAGCACTGTCATTACTGTCTAAAGCTCTAGTCCCAAGCCTGCCATCTCCTTAATTGGATTCAATCTGCTTTCAGTGACGACAAATGCCAGAAGTCGACAGTCACAACTGCATCTGCCGGCTACCATGTTGCTCGTCTCATACTCTCCAGTTGTGCTTACCAACAAGCCAATATAAATTAGGGTGGGCTTGTGCAATGTGTATGCCACCTACTCGACCAAATGTCTCTTTAGTCGCCAGTGGTGCACACCACCTACTCGATGAAAGTCAGGAACATATTCACTCATGTGCTGCAGACTTGGGCATCCTTCAATGCATGTATTCTCGACAGATCTAATTAGCAAAAGCTTCTTCTTTAACCTTTTTGTTTTTTTGATCTACTTACTTCATTATGAATATGCCAATCATGGGCATCGCATGAGCAACACATTTAACTTGTAAGGCTGCTCTCGGTACCACGGATCTGATAACCGCATCAAGGATCAAAAATCCTGAATTTTTCGCACAAGATGTACGCAAACAGCCACACAATCAAATACAAGAAAACCAATGTTATATGGCTCAATGTCCTAAATTTTTAACTTACATCCAGCGGGCAAAACACGAAAGATTTCACCGTGATAGGGAAAAGGATTAGCTATTACAAGAGACACATGCTCATCATTGATCTATTTATTAAGAAGAGGAAATTATATATTCAGTTGAAACCCAATGCGCTTCATTCACCAAATATTATACACCAGGTTATCGTCCTTAATTATCTCACCCGTAAATTTCGACGGCTTTCAATCAAGCCAAAGGCATCGGATGCAGCCTAGCCACTGGGGTACACACCAGAGGTTTGGCTTTCGGAAGCGTCAATCCCACCCCTTCGGTCATATCAACAGTCGGCTTCCCCTCTTCCCCCTCGACCCTCCACTCGAAGCACTGCACCATTATCCCCAACGCAACGTCAATCATATGCAACGCCAGCGACACGCCGGGGCACCCCCTCCGCCCGCTTCCGAACGGCAGCAGCTGAAAATGCTGCCCCTTCACGTCTACTCCGCTGTCCACGAAACGCTCCGGCCGGAACTTTAGAGGGTCCTCCCAGTGGTCGGGATCGCGGCCGACGGACCATGCGTTGACGAAGACGTGGGTGTTGGGTGGGATGCGGTAGCCTGCAACCTCGCATTCGCGTGTGGACTGACGCACTACGAGCGGGCCGGTCGGATGCAGGCGGAGTGTCTCTTTGACGATGGCTTGGAGGTAGGGGAGGTTGGGGATGTCTGATTCGCACACGATGCGGGTCTTGCCTACGACCTCGTCTATCTCTGCCTGGGCCTTTTGGAGGGCAGCAGGGTGGTTGATGAGCTCTGATAGACCCCACTCGATTGCGATTGCCGACGTCTCGCTGCCGCCTTGAAGTACATCCTGCGAGGTTGAAGGTCACCCATTTGTAAAAGAGAATTGCTACATACACCCCTACCTATAGGGGTGTATGTAATAATTGAGTGTCAAATGTAGAAATTTTATCACATCCCCACCCTCATTCATATTTAAACATCCTTGTTTTTTCCTTTTTAGGTCACAATCATTGCATACACCCCTATAGATAGGGGTGTATATAGTCTTGGCCTTGTAAAATTGCATGTGAAGTACTCGATGGTCAGAATTAAAGACATATCATTAATTAGTTTAATAAAATTGCAGGACATATACCAGAAGAAACGCCTTGATATGCTCCCGTGTAAGCTTGATCTCCGCACTCTCGTCTTCACCTATATCCAACATTATGTCCAGCAAATCCTTCACCTTCTCCTCCTCGCCGCCCTCCTCCTTCCTCATCTCCTCCTTCTCCTTTATAATCCCTTCGATCATCCTATCGTACCTCGCGTGGACGTCTCTCATCCTCTTACCAATCCCGTTGAAATCGAAATACTTGAACGCTCCAATATAATCCCCCAGATTGAACGTCCCCGCCAACTCCGCCACTTCTTTGATGATCTTCCTCGCCTCCTCGGCCCCTCTCTCGGACCCAGAACACCTCCGGCCAACCGCAACCCTACTGATCGCGTTGTTCGTCATCTTAATCAACTCTTGGCCGACGCTCACACCCACCCCCAGCTTCGACTTGTCGTGCAACCCTTGGGCAAACTTGGACATCTCGTCATGCCGGACCGGTCGGAGTTGGTCGAGGGTTTT
>JAULAV010006478.1:0-40348 GCA_030789695.1 Scilla litardierei | reverse complement strand
TTTTCTTTTTAGAGCTTTTGAATTGTTACAAGGAGGAAAAAAGTCAGGTTTTGTTGTTATTTTCGTAGTTTCGTTCATTTTTTGCTTCACAGTTTCTCTGTTTTTGATTCACATCAATTTATTTGCTTTTGCTTCACATCAATTTCGTAGGTTTGTTGCTGTTATTGTTTTCTTGGTTTACAATTACACGGTGAAAAAAAAGATCTGCCCTTCTTCCCCGCCTCAACTGTTATTTGAGCGGTTGCGAAGCCTGACATCAATGCTGATCTTTTAATCCGAATGCCAAAGGTGAGAATTTGGAAATGTTTCATCTGTAGGGAAAATTCGTGAACTTGAAAACTCTCTTTAGTTTTTACTATTTTATTATTTATATAAGTGACAATGACTTAATATGGCTATTCTATTAAATAATGGTGATTACCACTATAGTTCTTCCTAAATTCTCAATTTCCAAATAACAAACTGATTTCTTTGACATTGTAGGCAACCAAGGTCTGTGAAGAAAAATATGTGTTGATCTGAAGAATGTGGTGCCTTATTGTCACCACCAAATATGTTTGTGTGTTTTAAACTGTTGACCACCTATCAAAAAGAGGCACACTATCAACTATTGGGTTCTTTTTTATGGTGAAAACTTGAATCCATCTTTAGCAAAATATGATGATTTCAAAGGAAATCAAACACACAATATTAGCCTTATTATGGGATTTATTCAACAAACACACTCAGAAAAACAGATTAATGTGGGATCTACTCAACAAACACACGACAGACATACACAAACATGCAGAAGATTAATTAGGGAAAAAGATAATGGTGACGTAAACAATGAGATGGTAGTGAATCATATTTAAAATGATTCAATATTAAAATTATTGATGTGAAAACCCATTAGGTACATGCCCAATTTGATGCATGCACTACTAGGTTGGTTTATCCATCTACATATTCTGTAATATATTCTGTAATTTGAGTTTGTGAACTATACTTGAAAACCACCTAATGATGTAGAGGATGCTCAGTTGCTAACCTTTTTAAGTGGTATATGTAAATTGTGTATTGGTTTTCTGGGTAATAGAAAAATCTGGATTTTATGAAATGGAGCGGACTATGTGAACAAATTATCATATATAGAGACAAAAGACATGCAGACTATATGTGGTTTATGCAACTTACTCATTAGTTAGTTGCAACTGTTGTTTTACATTTGCAATTTTTAGTGACGTTGCCAGCTTTCCATTTTATTAGTTGGATATTATTTTTGTATTTGATGTCAAGATCCTTTTTGTATTTGTTGGTTCCAGCAGGTTAATTATTAGTTGGATATTAGTTCCAGCAACTTTCAAAATGGAAAGATGGCAACTTTCAAAAACAAAAAGGATTTAAGGTTATTCTGGCTAATTTAACACAAATTTGAAATTTTTCAGCAGGTCTTGCTAATTTCCCAAATTTTTTAGCAGGTTATTTTTAAACAAAAAGGATTGTTGAGGTCTTGCTAATTAATGCCGTTAATTGAAACTTTAAGGTTAGTCTGGCAATGGCCGTTAATTGACAGCATGGTATTTTGAAAGCATTGTTTTTGTTTTTATTTTGAAAGCATGGTATTTTTGAAAGCAATTGTTAGTCAACGGTTTGGATAAAACTTCATGCTGGAACTTTATTTTTTTTGAAAGTTGTCATCTTCCATTTTGAAAGCATGGTCTTTGTCTAAAAAGCATGGCAGTGTAACCTCCAACTTTGAAAGCATGGTATTTTGAATGGTCCTTTTATTTGGAGCAGGAAGATCCAAATACCTCAACTGGTTCTACCCAGCCAAATTATATAGAGCCATACTATGTTGGACCTGTATTAGACATTTGTGTAATATGTATTTCGAGTATATTCTTTGTCCATGTCTGTGTCTCTCTTCCATGCTACGTGTTTCATCAATATCTAATTTTCTGGTTCTCAACTCATAGTTAATTTTAAATGGTATCTCCTTGATATTGAGAATATACATATCTAATATTGTATTCAAACTGTGCGAATCTTCAGAATCCCATGGCTAACAAATGATGGTTGAATATGAAGAAATCATCTGCATGCTAATTAGCATATAAAATTTCCTGATGCTAATTAACATTTCATTACTTTGTCATGCTTACACTTTTAACAAATAACAGTTCATTTCTGCATAAAACAGGTGGTAGAATACATAAACCAATATTAGCATATTAGATAACTGCCCTTTAGAATTTATTCTTATTTAATACAAAAGCTAACTATAATTCAAGTTTCTTTCGTTCCTCTAAAGGATAAACTTTATTCTAAATGGTATATTTTGTGCTGAAAATATAACCTACACAATAATTTACTCCTCTAACGTTTTTATCATTTTTTCACTTTTAGTCTTATCAAAGATGTCTGCCACTCTATTTTATGTCTATTTATGCATCATTCATACTTCCATGGTACTGGTCCTCATTATCATTGCAATTTTTATACGTTTCTTAGCATTTGGGAAATGGAACAGTTCATTAGCGCTTCATTGTAAACTAACCCATGCGCTTCATTTGGGATTTGAGCAGTTTTATTAGCATTGCGGTAAGCTTGCATTCTCAGCTTGCATCTTGCAATACAGTTTAGATAACATCTGGTTAACCATCAGAAAATACACCAGAACCCCATGCATTATGGCTCATGTTAGATACCATTAACCATTAATGCTTTCTGGTAAACAGCCTAGAACCCCTTGCATTATGGCTAATGTTACACCATATTTCTGATAAAATACACCAGTACCCCTTGCATTCTCAGCTGTTAAATATGAACAGAGACGTTATGTGTTTTCTACCTGTAATTTTAATACATGATACCAGAAAACACAAAACCAGTTTAGCAGCTCCTGTATGTCATGTATTTTCTGGCTGAGGTTTTCTGGTATCATGTATTAATTTTGTATATCATGTATTAAATATTTTGATGTTAAAGATTATGTATTAAATATGGTACTAGAAAATACGAGATATCATGTATAAATATTTCAGCCCACCCTCACGTGAGAAATTCAGTGGTTTTTAAAAGCTTATGACACTTAAAATATAACAATTCATAACTCTTTAATGTATATGCAAGCAGATAACTGCACAAGCGGATATCGACAATGCAATTTGGTTAGGTGTAACCCTCTCAACCAGAACCTAACATGGTAAATGCACTATGGTGGTTTCTTTGGAGAATGGCTTATGTATTTGGGCTGTTTGGGGCTTACTGTATCTTGCTTAAAAATCACCAACCTGAATTAGCTCAATCAAGCTGGAGGTGACCTTCAACTAATTATGACCCGAAGCCCAGCCCAACCCTGACCCACGTTAATCCCCAACCCCAATTACGCATGCACTTGGGCGCATGCATGCGCACACATTCTTCAACATAAATATTACTTTCATGTATTAAAAAATTAACCTTCAAGATCTTTTGCATGCAAGTTTTCACTTAAACAATTTGATTACCATTGACAGTTCAACACATATTAGACTACATGACCAGGCTCACAATTATATCAGGTTAGGGATATGGAGATTGTTATCCAATGACAAGTAGGGTTACATTACTGTGAAGGTTTAAGATGTTGAATTGGTTTAATGTTATTAACTTTGACATTACTGTGAAGATTTGATCTTTTCGATATGTGATCTTTGGTCTTTTTGAATAATTTTCAATTTAATTTATGGTTTTTTAGTCTTGCTTTACAGGCCTGATGCATTTTAATCTTTGATATTTGGATTGCTCAAACATAAAGTAAGTTTGACTATTTCCAGCTCTCCACTATTCATGTATCTTGAAATTTTAAGTCCAGCCTCTATATAATGGCCAGAGAGTATGAGAGTGGTGAGTTAGTTAACTAGCATTGTTGCGTATAGAAATGTTTATATCTTTCAGATATTAATAGTTTTGTTGGAAATTGATTGCATATTTGCCAGTTTTTTTTGCTTTTGTCAGTTTTTGCATATAATCACAAGGTATATGAATTATGATTGAAAAGTGATTACAGTAAGTGTCTCTGTTTTTCGGTGAACCTGGGTTTTGTTGGGGCAGCTATTGCAACAAGCTTCATTGAGTGGATAATGCTCTTGATTCTCTAGATTCTGGGAATTATCAGAAAAGAATGAATGAGTGGCCTATTTTTAGGACTACAACTTGATTCAAAGCAAAAATGATGTATACATGTATATTTACATGTATTGCACATGGCTTTTTTGTCAGAGCATCATGTCTATGGGAGTCTGGTTGTAGTGTAAAATTTATAGTTTGAGTAGCGGGACTCTTATCAAAATAGGCCTATAACATTCATTATAGTCTTACTGTTTTTAGCCTATAGGAACTGTTAGACTCTTATCAGAACATGCCTCATGTCTTTGGCTATTGGTGTTTGTTTTTTGGTCAATAATGTTTTTGCATGATAAACTTGCAATTGTGTGATTTGAATTCATTACCGCTGTAAATGGGAAAACCAATGATTTTAGACTACGACCTCCCAGAAAGCAAGGTGCTTCATCTCAGTGTGACAGGTTTGCTTTGCACCATCAATGTAAATGGCGTTTTGGTCGAAGTTTCTCAAGTTTATCTGGGCTTTAGTTTGCTTAGTACAATATAATTAGTTTTGATTTACAGGGGAGTTGAATCTTCATTTGTTTTCATAAACAACTAAAATCTACATTAGTTTTCATAATTTCATCCTTTTATGTTTGGTAATTGAAATGTATTCATGTAAACAGGTTCTTGAGCTCGCCAGGAATGCAATAAGGGGCAACATGATGAACAGAATCATCCCAAGGCACGTCCAATTGGTAGTGAGGAACGCTGAGGAGCTCTCCAAGTTGTTGGGCACTATCACCATTGCCAACGGTGGAGTGATGCCAAACATCCATAACCTCATGCTCTCAAAAAGTCTGGCTCTTTAAAGGCTGTTGCCGAAGATGAGCACAGAATAACATTCTTTGTTTCTGAACTTTTATTTATGTACCTTTCTTTATCAACATTGTATATTTAGATGCTTGGTTCTAGATCTCGATGTCATGTGGGGTGTTTTTAGGTTCAGAGATTAGCTTCCATGTGTCCTGTAATCTTGGATTATTAGTTTGTGTAATGAAGTTTTAAGTTTTATCTGAGTTTGGTTGTTAAACAATGGATTTGGAACACTGGAGTTTGGTTGTTATCCAAGGTCCAAGGTTCATGGTTGGATTGTTGGTGAATACTTATGTCAATATGTATTAGAAATTTTTCAGAGTTTTGTGTAATTATCATGGCTTGGATTGCCACAATAATTTTTATTTTTTGGTATGGTATAATATTAGGGATGAAAAATTAACTTTAAAACAATTGGTAGTGGATGAAGGATTTTTAGAATTTGGAAGATGACAAAAATTTTGGGGCAAAAAGATTTAGGGAATCCAAGATTTTGAGGGAAGAATATCTTAAATAAACATTGCCCTATGGACAAGCTGATTAGGACAAATAGGTTGATAGAAAGACGGTTCGGATTTAATCTTGATGAGTGAGTGGTTGGGATGATAGAATGTGAAAACTATTATATAAAACACAACTTTTTTGAATTCTAGAGCTGACTAGGACAAGCTGACTAGGACATACAGGTTGATAGAAAGACGTCTCAGATTTAATCTTGATGAGTGAATGCTTGGGATGATAGAATGTGAAATTATTTTTGGGGTGGGGGGACTTTTGGAGGGGAACTAAATTTTTAGTGCAACATTATTGCTATTCATTTAAATTTAATGCATAAAAAGTTGTGCTCTGCATTTGAAACTTGGGCCATCCTCTTTACTGTAAGAAATTTCTATTCGAAGGCGCCCGCGCATGCTAAAAATCACGAGTAAGAAATTTTTATCTGAATAGTCATTATGACATGCATGCTAAAAACCAAAGAGGACCAAAGATCACGAGTAAAAATCACGAGTAAGAATTTTTCGCCACATGCATCATAAAATGTAAAAAAAAGTGTGTTGTATGCCCACAAAAGCCAATTATTTTGACTTGCTTGATTTGTAGGATAGAAAATCCGAAGTCGACCGCGCCGAATTTGTTGTTCCGCGCTGAATGCGTCGAATTTGTTGTTCCGTGCCACTGTACCGGCGCCGAATTTGTTGTTCCGTGTCGAATGCGCCTCTGCCGAATTTGTTGTTCCGTGTCGAATGCGCCTCTGCCGAATTTGTTATTCCGCGCCGAAGGTGCACATGCCGCTAAATATTTTTACGCTAATTTGTTGTTCTTTTAAAGTTTGGATGTGGAAATAATTTTTTGGGGAATAATGATTTCGTGGGGGAAAATCTTAAATGAACCATGCCCGTAGGCACGGGTTATTAAAACCCAATTGTTTTTGAATTCTAGGGCTGACTATGACAAGCTGATTGGGACAAACAGGTTGATAGAAAGACGGCTTGGATTTAATCTTGAGGAATGAATGGTTGAGATGAGATTTTGTGGAAAGTTTTGGAGGGAAAAACATTTGTAGGGAAATGAAAGTTTCTGGGGAAATGAAACTTTATGGGGAATGATAGTTTCTGGGGAATAGCATAATGCACGTAATTAATGCATTTGGAAAAATAAACTTTAACTTGCAATTAATGCTGCATATCAAATGATCTCTCCCTCAACGCGGAGACCACCGTCTCTTCGACGCATGTGGCAACAAGATGCGAATAATTTCATGTGCCGTAGGCGTCCACGATCTCTTCCTCAATGCGGGGCCCACCATCTCTTGACGCATGTGGCAACAAGATGAGAATAAGGCGCCCGCGTCGATATTTTTTTACACTAATTTGTTGTTCCGCGCCGAAGACGCCCGTGCCGAATTTGTTGTTCCGCGCCGAAGGTACAAGCGTCGATTTTGTTGTTCCACGTCAAATGCGTCCGTGTTGCTAAATATTTTTACGCTAATTTGTTTTTCCGTACAATTTTGACCGTGAAAATAATTTTTTTGGGGAACAAAGATTTTGTGGGGAAAAATCTTAATTGAACCGTGCCCGCGGGCACGGGTTATGACTAGTATGTATATATATAGAGGAGGGATCAAATGACCCCCAAAAATAACCCCCAAAAATGACCCCCTATCAAAAATCATATGCCCCCCATTTTTTCGAAAGATCCGAACCTTTCATCTTGATCTCCACCCTCTAAATACCTGACCCACCAATTTTTAACCCGATCCCAAGTGTTTTGCCCGTTCATCAACCATTCGCAAAAGTTCTGTTCATGCGAAACCATTAAATTTGGGTCGGATGGATGAACGGGCAAAACACATGTGATCGGATTGAAAATTGGTGGGTCAGGTATTTAGAGGGTGGAGATCAAGATGAACGGTTCGGATCTTCCGAAAAAATGGGGGGCATAGGATTTTTGATAGGGGGGTCATTTTTGGGGGTTATTTTTGGGGGTCATTTGATCTCTCCTCATATATATATATATATATATATATATATATATATATATATATATATATATATATATATATATATATATGAGTGATCTTCAAATGCGAAAAAGAGGCTTTTCGCACCGTGCGAAAAGATTTTTTTTTTTTTTTTGAAATTTTTTTTTCAAAAATTCTTTTTTTGATGTTTAATCCATACAATTATATACCCCAGGGAAAATAATGGGTGAACCCGTTGGGCATTAGAGCACCCATCCACCCGTTACAAATTTAACGGTCTCAAAACGTGCGAATTTGATGAAATGGCTTGATCGAAGGCCAAATGACATTATTTCTCAACCATTATTTTTTGAGGGGGGTATAACAACATATAATGAGGGTGGAAAAAAGAAATTTTGAAAAAAAAAATTTCAAAAAAAAGATAAAAACATTTTCGCACGGTGCGAAATGTTCTCATTTGAAAATTTTCCTATATATATATATATATATATATATATATATATATATGTTGACTAGGATCCATTCGGATGTATCAAACATGCGGATCCATCCAAGTGGAATTTAAAGCTAGACAATGTAAATAGAAAATCCGACCGTTGGATGTCTTCTAACATGTCTAAACTAGCTCCAAACAAAATTTCAACTACTTTCGACATGTTTTGCCCATGCATCAAGTGGTTGCAAAATTAGCCGATTTTATAACTATTCAAAAACATCGATTTTGCAACCACTTGATGCATGGGCAAAACATGTCCAAATTAGTTGAAATTTTGTTTGAAGCTAGTTTAGACATGTTAGAAGACATCCAACGGTCGGATATTTTATTTACATTGTCTAGCTTTAAATTCCACTTGGATGGATCCGCATGTTTGATCCATCCGAATGGATCCTAGTCAACCTATATATATATACTAGTCATAACCCGTGCCCGTAGGGCACGGTTCATTTAAAATATTTTCCCTCAAAATCATAAATCCCCTAATTTTAAACGAACAACAATAAATAAAGAAAATAATTGTTATTTATTTTTCCTAAAAATTAAGATCCCCTCAAAATTTAGTTTCCACCAAAAAATTTTGCTCCCCCAAAACTTTTAGTGACTCCCAAAAAAAATATAGTTCCCTCAAATTGTAACATGTGCCCTAAGGGCACTGTTTATTTAAAATATTATCCCCCTCAAAATCCTGGATCCCCTAATTTTAAACGAACAACCATAATTAAAACATAATAATTTTTATTTAGTTCACTCAAAAATTTTATTCCTCCCAAAATTTAGTTTCAAGTTCATCTAGAAAATTCTCCCCTCAAAATCTTGGATCTGCTAATTTTAAACGAACAACAATAATTAAAGCAGAATAATTTTTATATAGTTTATCCCAAAAAATTTTATTCATCTCCAAAATTTAATTCCTTCCAGATCCATTCCCCGCCAAAAATTTAATATCCCAGAGAATTTAGTTTTAGGTGTTTTATTTGTGGTTGCTCAAAAATTTGTCTGTGTTCACCCTAGATGTTTTAGTATCAAAAAGTTCTCCTATCACAGTAGTGTCATCATGCTTTGGGTCCAGAGTTCATGATGGATCCCTCCACCGGTATGATCATGAGCATCGCTCTGGCTAATTCTGTATCTGCAAAATTAATTAGTGAGTGGTTAAGGCCAACATCACAAAGTTAAACCAACATTTTAGTTTCAACAACTACACAAAAAAGAGTTCTTTTAACCATCTAATCATAGTTCAACCTGAGGATATCTGGTGAGTGGTATATCAAAGAAGACGATATGGATATATATATATATATGGATAAAAATTTGAAATCTTGATAATAGTAGAGTATGCTGCCAATTGGCGACAAAAAATCCATGTTCATCATATCTGAATAAAGAAGGGGAAAAAAGGAAAACCCCATTAAGCATCATCTTCTTCTTCATGAGCTTCTTCAACCCCAAAATGGAACCACTGTTAGAAGCTTTCACGATCAGCCTTCTCAAGATGGCTCGTTGCACATCCTGGAGATAATTCATTTTTACCCTTAACGTTCTATTATTATTAACCTTAGCTGAAAGTGTAAAAGAAAACCGTTGCAAAAATTTAAAAGCTCCATTATTATTAACCTTCTTCATGAATTTAACATCATGAATTAAGTATATAGTTTTCCTTTCCCGGTCTATTTTTTTGTTTAAGGATGTGTTTCTGTTTTTTCATCAACATATGTATTGGTCAAGTTATTATATGCATTTTGTCTCTTCTTTCAGGATACCTGCATAGGACTGAATTCTGTCAACAGGATTATTAAAGGCAAGGATATTAGGGGAGTTTTGGCCATATATTGGGGACTATGATGAGAAGTTTTTCACTGCAGTTGAAGTTCCCTCCAGAAATAGGTTGACATTATTTGATTATTATGGCATTTCTCATTGTTATGACTATTTATAAGATTGCATAGAACATATGTGTGAATCGCTACTTGTGGCGTATTTCATCTATAATTTATTTTTTTCCCTCGACAGCCTATTTCACGTGGTGGTTGAAACAGATGAGATATCAACCCAGATAATCTGGAGCCTTACTCAAGAGAAAGGTGGACGTGTTACATATATACCTCTAAATAGGGTCAAAACTCCACATATAGAGTATCCACACAATCCAGATGTGGTGCCGCTTCTGAAAAAACTGAACTTTCAGTCTGAGTATGGTCCTGAGTATGGTCCTGCTTTTAAACAGGTATCTTCGGCATCTGCCAATCTTATGAACTTAGTAATGCTATGGTCTATTTTTAGATTATATGGTTTTCATATGTTACTGGAGTTCGTTAATTGTTAGTTATAATGATTCTATAGCACCCACCTGATGGCCATACACTGAAATTGCATCCTGCATTGTGCTCAAGTTGTAAAAAAATCCTGATACATTTTAAAATTAACCTGACAGGCATACACTAACATTCTGTCCCCTCTTGTGTATTCGCTTGAGTTTAGAGCCATCAATTTTTTATAGCTTGTTTGATTCGCAGCACTAAATTGTTGGAATATTGATATCTTGCATAAGTGGGTGGCATCATTCGTATGATCAGAGCAAGTTTTCTATATGACGGTTGAGGAGTGTCTTAAGATTTACGCTACAGAAATTGTCCTACTATATCTTATACAATAGATCAAATCACAGTTTTATATTGGAGCTTTAAGAACAATTGGGAAAGAACAGTTTAACATGTTTCATGATCAGTTGTGTCATTTGTTGCATAGATGAATATGCACGTAAGGAAATACAAATCAAAGGATAAATTGTTAGCCTAATAAAACCCTTGATTGTCATCCCTCAGGTTATCACTGAGCAAGTGGAAGGTTTGTAATATTGCAATTTATTAAGAGGTCTCACTTACAGTAGCCATTAGTCATTAATCTGTGGCTCAACTATGTATCATCCACTTGTGACTATTTTGTTGAAACTGAGAGCTTCTCTTTGAGATCTTCAAGTTTGGGGGAAAGAAGAGAAACCATTTTTAATAGGAAGGTGATTGGGTTTTTTTGGGTCTGGTGCTATGACAAAAATGACCAATTAAATGCAAGAGTTTTCAAATTAAAGACATATCATTCAAATCCATTTACATGAATTATTTTTTTTGCTGAATCACAAATTGGCACAGAGGCATACACATACAATTATATAAATTGCAATCCTAATTTTGGATTTAAATTTGAATATAAATTAAAGAAAGGCAAAAAAACAGAAGAAATTATTGCCCGTAAAGAAAGCCTCGTATCATCCCCATCTTGAATCAAGAGCTCGATCGGTCCAGCAAGCTGAAATGGTAGCAAGACTGACGAAACCTTATGATCATTCTTCAACCTCCTCCGCCAGAGACTTCTCATCTTCATGATCAACCCTAAATATTGGCAAATCCATGAAATCCCATCAACTCACATCATCCAAAAGCTTAATCGGCACAACCTTCTTATTGAACTGGATATCAAACTCGTACACCACCGTTCCACCAATGCATCCCTCACATCGAATCATGACACCTTCACACCCTGGAACATCATTCCCTTCATGACCGCATCTCACAAATCTGGGTAATGGCGCAAAATTGGTTTCTGGTTAAAATCTTATTGAAAATTATTGGGATATGAAGTAAAATTATCGGGGTTAAGGGTTAAAAAGAAGTAAAAATTTTCGAATCCTTATCAAGTACTGGAACCCCAAATCCATTTCAGTAATAATTTCAGTAATAATTATCAAGTCAGTAATAATTGTAACCTCGCAGGGGTTGAGGGTTTAATCTGGGAGCCATTTCAGTAATAATTTCCCAAAGCCTGATAATTTAAAAAAAGGGAATTTAAAAGAAGTTACTCTCAAATCTCTTTAATTTGATCCGTGCCTGGGAATTTAAAACCAAAGAAAATCTTATCCGTGCCTTATAATTTTTCCCTCGTACGCGGAAAGAAGGGATTTTTCCCTGTTTGGAGCATGATAATTTCCCAAAGCCATTTCGCTATCTTTCGAAACACCTTCACACTCTGGAACCCCAAATCCCTTCATGATCACATCTTTCGAATCCTGTTAACGCCACATAAGAAGTCACAATTTTTAACCAATCCCAGTAACAATTTGACATTTTATATATGAGCCATCAACCAAACCAATCCCAAAATTAAACTTGTTCAAATACAACCTTGCTGGACGAAAAATTATTGGCCATAAGCTTGCTTCATCAAGATGAATTCTGATGGTAGGACTGGATGCTCAAATGAGCTTGCTTATGATATCTAGTAGTTTTTACGCGGCATACTGAGGATGCATAAATTAGAGAAAAAATCACCGATCAAAGGAACCAACCTTGTAACTTTAATATATATAAGTTACAATACATAATAAGTGTGTCCTTCATATTGTTTGTTATTAGTTCTATGATATAAAGTGGTCTTCATCTAGCACATATATACATTTACGTTTTCCAGTTCTATTGATAAACAACAATTATGATTTAATTATAGAACACATTGATAACATAATATATGCATATTTTTCATCGACTGTGGTGTTTGTCATTTAATCAAATGCCTCAACATGTTGCCCAAGATCTGCTAGGCAACATATCATCCCCTGCCCTATATGCACCCAATATCCGCCATGTAGAACATTGGATATTAAAAACTTTCTCACACCCATGTGTAAGTGTAGAAATGACTAATATTGTCCAAGTAAACCATGTGCTAGACACATTGAAACATATTTACTACCTTCTTTAGAAAAGTTATGGAGAAAAGTATTTTGTAAACTTATATAATCGAGCAATATGTTCCGAGGTTAACAAAAGAGACTTTCAATGGACACAATGTGTGGACAGAGAGCACCCATGAATCCTGTGCTAAATATGATAGACAAATGAACCACGAACCTAGTTTCCCAATTTCTTTCAGCTGTACCCATGGATGTCATTTTTATTTCATTTTCAGTTTTGTCAGATAACCACTTTATCAAAAAGCATAAAACTAATAATTGACAGTGCCACAAAATCATAAAAAGTTAACATAAATTCAGAGCGAGAGATGGGTGGAAATGTGTGTATGACCTGGCAGTCTGAGGTGCCAAAAACATTGCTCCCACCAAAAATAGTATAATTGAGATTGCTTCTTCATTTTTTGTGTTTTGCTCCAAAAAGGACCTAATTCTCAAAAATGATGATAAGCTATACTAAAGAGAACCTAGATCAAAATTTCACGCCACAGAAAAATGCTTACTTGAAGAGCGACCAAGAGAAGCCTCGGACTTGCTGAGCGATTTAAGGTAGAGCTCAGTCTCAGGTTGTCATTGCTTTTATCCAGAAACTCCATTATTGCTAAAATTCCACCTTCTGCTCATGTCCTAAAATAAGTCTGAAATTATGGCATCTTAATATTTGAAGTCAAACAATACAGATATTTCATTAAGTTGGTAACATAGGAAAATGGATGGAGTTGCTCAAGTCCTTCAGCTAATATAAGTAACTCTATCAGAAATTGAATATTTCCAGGGGAAAAGAAGTCAAATTGACTTGGTGTTACATACATGATGGTTTCTTTGTTGAGATGTAAACGTTAATTTCAATTGAATTTCCACACAATGGTTTCCACAAAATTTTCATTAGGAACACTGTGACTAAAGCGTATTATAACACCAACAATTATATTCAAAAAATTAAGTACTTCAATTTGACCAAGATACGAACATGTTTCAATGACTTAAGGAATATTAAGTTTTAAGGCTTCCCATGCAGGGACAAAAACATGTTTAACAAAGTTCTGAAATTTCCACCAACTGGCTATATACATTACAAAATCAGGAAGGTTCACAAATAAAATTGGCGCCCCATCTAATGCCTCAATTCCACCCCAAAATTCTACAGAAAAAAGAAAATATGGATCAGTAAGATGATTTGCCACATTTGTAATAAAATTTTCCAAGTGGAGCAAAATGATCAGAAATATTCAATTAGCACTTTAAAAGCTGTTCATATAGCCAAAAAGCTAGTAGTTCTACTGATTTTCACTACAATTCAGAAATTACAATGATGTGACATGCCCTCACACAATATCACCTTAATTTCAACAATTCAATATCTATCTCGAATCAGGACTCTTTCAATTATAAGAAATCGTGAACGGAATCACTCAAAAACCATCACAAACTTAGAAACAAAAAAATCTTAACGTCAAAACAATCAAAAAAAACCCCCAAAATCTCTCATGCATTAGAAATAAAAATTAAAAGATCAATTTAAACCACAAAAATAATGTCAATAAAAAAACAGAGAACAAAGTACCACATTTGTGATTACAGGTCCGATCATTTCTTCCGATTAGAACTTACCATGATAAATGACAAATGTATATCAAATGAATCAAACCCTAACGCCAAACAATAGTGAACCTCAAAACCTATTACGACATTAAAACCACAGGCATTAAATTCCAACGAAATTAGATAAAAGAAAAAAATTAATAGATCAATCAACAATATAAAATAAATTGAATTCAAAAGAGAGAATGGAGAAAGAGAGAGAAATAACCTCAAGATGGAATTTTTTGTGAATTGATGGCGATCGAATACTTGATCGTCACTCGCCAGGGGATGTATATGACAAAGGCGGTGGAAAGTCTGCTTTTTTAATTTTTAAAGATGGAATTTTTGGATTGAGTTTTCCCCCAAACTCCGAATCCTATGATACCTGATGCACATCGAAAGGAATTTATATTATGACAATTGACAGTGGTATGTCGAAATAATTGATGCTCTATGTCAATTCCTTGATGCAATCATCTGTGTCTTTCATAATTGTAATCATCAAAACTAACAAAATAAATCCTATCTATCCATAGAAAAGGATACATCAAAATCAAATGCAAACATAGGAAACCAATGGTGCGTTTATGGTCTCATACCTTTACAATAATCCTTCCATCGGAACTCAGCTGACTGATGGAGTGGTGTAATCTTAGACCCCTCCGAAGGGAACCTCGTCCAAAACTTCTCCCTTGGACCAAAATCCCCAGGTCTCCCTCATTTGGGTCGAAGCTGGCTTCCCAATAGAGTACCTAACAAAGAACAAACATATATATAACCCAAATGAGAAAAATCAGCAAAAACAACAAAAAATCAAACAGGCAACTCATCAATCCACACAAGCAAAAAATCAAACACCTGATGCCCAATTACATATTCAGCATCAGATCATAATTCTTCCCCGATTTCTTCAGATCATAACTCATCCATTCCCTTCGATGTAGTCTTCCCCGATTTCTTCGCATCTCCGATGCCCTAAAAACAACACAGACTACTCCCTCTCCCCATCAACACGGACTCCTCCCACAGCGAACATTTCATGGCACCTTTTTGGTGACTATCTTATTATCCTTCTTCCCCTTGAAAATCTTATCCAACACCTTATGCAAATAATGCCCAAAAGGCCCAAAGAACACAACCCCAAAGAACTGAAATTCTGCCCAAAAAAAGAAAAATCAACATTAAAAACTCAAAAAGAAGGGCAAAAAAGAGAGTTTTAATCAACGGAGCTTGAGGATGCCGAAGCTTGAGCTTACGATTTTGAGGAGGAGGCGCTTGAGCTGGAGCTTGGGGATGCCGGAGATCTTCTGGGCAACGGAATCGCTGACGCAGGGATGTGGCAGGGGTCTCGACTGTGGGAGGTCGGAGGAAGGCAGGGGGTCCGGTAGGAGGTTGGGCTGGGGTTGAAGCCAAGGGGAGGTCGATCGGAGGTAGAGGGGGCTGAGGTCGGGGTCGCAGGGAAGTGGAAGGGGAGAGAGAGGGGATGCTGAGAAAGGAATTTTATTTGAGTTTCTCAAAGGCAACAGTCAAAGCACTCCCCCCCCGAAAATTCTATGATTTCAATGATTTATTTTTCAAATTTTCAAAATTCCAACTCACTTCCCCATGAAAATTCAAACATTCCCTCAAAAATTTCCCCCTAAATTTCAAAATCACAACTCAAACCCTTAACCAATTTCTCTTATCCAATATCTCTTATCCAAAAACTCATGATAACATCCCTCATTTGTATACCCCAAATACAATTCAAACCCTTATCCAATTTCTCTTATCCAATTTCTCTTATCCAAAAACTCATCATAACATCCCTCATTTTTATAACCCAAATACAATTCAAACCCTTATCCAATTTCTCTTATCCAAAAACTCTTATCCAATAACCCATGATAACATCCCTGTTTTATAATATAGATATATATATATATATATATATATATATATATATATATATATATATATATATATATATATATATATATATCTATATTATAAAACAGGGATGTTATCATGGGTTATTGGATAAGAGTTTTTGGATAAGAGAAATTGGATAAGGGTTTGAATTGTATTTGGGTTATAAAAATGAGGGATGTTATGATGAGTTTTTGGATAAGAGAAATTGGATAAGAGAAATTGGATAAGGGTTTGAATTGTATTTGGGGTATACAAATGAGGGATGTTATCATGAGTTTTTGGATAAGAGATATTGGATAAGAGAAATTGGTTAAGGGTTTGAGTTGTGATTTTGAAATTTAGGGGGAAATTTTTGAGGGAATGTTTGAATTTTCATGGGGAAGTGAGTTGGAATTTTGAAAATTTGAAAAATAAATCATTGAAATCATAGAATTTTCGGGGGGGGAGTGCTTTGACTGTTGCCTTTGAGAAACTCAAATAAAATTCCTTTCTCAGCATCCCCTCTCTCTCCCCTTCCACTTCCCTGCGACCCCGACCTCAGCCCCCTCTACCTCCGATCGACCTCCCCTTGGCTTCAACCCCAGCCCAACCTCCTACCGGACCCCCTGCCTTCCTCCGACCTCCCACAGTCGAGACCCCTGCCACATCCCTGCGTCAGCGATTCCGTTGCCCAGAAGATCTCCGGCATCCCCAAGCTCCAGCTCAAGCGCCTCCTCCTCAAAATCGTAAGCTCAAGCTTCGGCATCCTCAAGCTCCGTTGATTAAAACTCTCTTTTTTGCCCTTCTTTTTGAGTTTTTAATGTTGATTTTTCTTTTTTTGGGCAGAATTTCAGTTCTTTGGGGTTGTGTTCTTTGGGCCTTTTGGGCATTATTTGCATAAGGTGTTGGATAAGATTTTCAAGGGGAAGAAGGATAATAAGATAGTCACCAAAAAGGTGCCATGAAATGTTCGCTGTGGGAGGAGTCCGTGTTGATGGGGAGAGGGAGTAGTCTGTGTTGTTTTTAGGGCATCGGAGATGCGAAGAAATCGGGGAAGACTACATCGAAGGGAATGGATGAGTTATGATCTGAAGAAATCGGGGAAGAATTATGATCTGATGCTGAATATGTAATTGGGCATCAGGTGTTTGATTTTTTGCTTGTGTGGATTGATGAGTTGCCTGTTTGATTTTTTGTTGTTTTTGCTGATTTTTCTCATTTGGGTTATATATATGTTTGTTCTTTGTTAGGTACTCTATTGGGAAGCCAGCTTCGACCCAAATGAGGGAGACCTGGGGATTTTGGTCCAAGGGAGAAGTTTTGGACGAGGTTCCCTTCGGAGGGGTCTAAGATTACACCACTCCATCAGTCAGCTGAGTTCCGATGGAAGGATTATTGTAAAGGTATGAGACCATAAACGCACCATTGGTTTCCTATGTTTGCATTTGATTTTGATGTATCCTTTTCTATGGATAGATAGGATTTATTTTGTTAGTTTTGATGATTACAATTATGAAAGACACAGATGATTGCATCAAGGAATTGACATAGAGCATCAATTATTTCGACATACCACTGTCAATTGTCATAATATAAATTCCTTTCGATGTGCATCAGGTATCATAGGATTCGGAGTTTGGGGGAAAACTCAATCCAAAAATTCCATCTTTAAAAATTAAAAAAAGCAGACTTTCCACCGCCTTTGTCATATACATCCCCTGGCGAGTGACGATCAAGTATTCGATCGCCATCAATTCACAAAAAATTCCATCTTGAGGTTATTTCTCTCTCTTTCTCCATTCTCTCTTTTGAATTCAATTTATTTTATATTGTTGATTGATCTATTAATTTTTTTCTTTTATCTAATTTCGTTGGAATTTAATGCCTGTGGTTTTAATGTCGTAATAGGTTTTGAGGTTCACTATTGTTTGGCGTTAGGGTTTGATTCATTTGATATACATTTGTCATTTATCATGGTAAGTTCTAATCGGAAGAAATGATCGGACCTGTAATCACAAATGTGGTACTTTGTTCTCTGTTTTTTTATTGACATTATTTTTGTGGTTTAAATTGATCTTTTAATTTTTATTTCTAATGCATGAGAGATTTTGGGGGTTTTTTTTGATTGTTTTGACGTTAAGATTTTTTTGTTTCTAAGTTTGTGATGGTTTTTGAGTGATTCCGTTCACGATTTCTTATAATTGAAAGAGTCCTGATTCGAGATAGATATTGAATTGTTGAAATTAAGGTGATATTGTGTGAGGGCATGTCACATCATTGTAATTTCTGAATTGTAGTGAAAATCAGTAGAACTACTAGCTTTTTGGCTATATGAACAGCTTTTAAAGTGCTAATTGAATATTTCTGATCATTTTGCTCCACTTGGAAAATTTTATTACAAATGTGGCAAATCATCTTACTGATCCATATTTTCTTTTTTCTGTAGAATTTTGGGGTGGAATTGAGGCATTAGATGGGGCGCCAATTTTATTTGTGAACCTTCCTGATTTTGTAATGTATATAGCCAGTTGGTGGAAATTTCAGAACTTTGTTAAACATGTTTTTGTCCCTGCATGGGAAGCCTTAAAACTTAATATTCCTTAAGTCATTGAAACATGTTCGTATCTTGGTCAAATTGAAGTACTTAATTTTTTGAATATAATTGTTGGTGTTATAATACGCTTTAGTCACAGTGTTCCTAATGAAAATTTTGTGGAAACCATTGTGTGGAAATTCAATTGAAATTAACGTTTACATCTCAACAAAGAAACCATCATGTATGTAACACCAAGTCAATTTGACTTCTTTTCCCCTGGAAATATTCAATTTCTGATAGAGTTACTTATATTAGCTGAAGGACTTGAGCAACTCCATCCATTTTCCTATGTTACCAACTTAATGAAATATCTGTATTGTTTGACTTCAAATATTAAGATGCCATAATTTCAGACTTATTTTAGGACATGAGCAGAAGGTGGAATTTTAGCAATAATGGAGTTTCTGGATAAAAGCAATGACAACCTGAGACTGAGCTCTACCTTAAATCGCTCAGCAAGTCCGAGGCTTCTCTTGGTCGCTCTTCAAGTAAGCATTTTTCTGTGGCGTGAAATTTTGATCTAGGTTCTCTTTAGTATAGCTTATCATCATTTTTGAGAATTAGGTCCTTTTTGGAGCAAAACACAAAAAATGAAGAAGCAATCTCAATTATACTATTTTTGGTGGGAGCAATGTTTTTGGCACCTCAGACTGCCAGGTCATACACACATTTCCACCCATCTCTCGCTCTGAATTTATGTTAACTTTTTATGATTTTGTGGCACTGTCAATTATTAGTTTTATGCTTTTTGATAAAGTGGTTATCTGACAAAACTGAAAATGAAATAAAAATGACATCCATGGGTACAGCTGAAAGAAATTGGGAAACTAGGTTCGTGGTTCATTTGTCTATCATATTTAGCACAGGATTCATGGGTGCTCTCTGTCCACACATTGTGTCCATTGAAAGTCTCTTTTGTTAACCTCGGAACATATTGCTCGATTATATAAGTTTACAAAATACTTTTCTCCATAACTTTTCTAAAGAAGGTAGTAAATATGTTTCAATGTGTCTAGCACATGGTTTACTTGGACAATATTAGTCATTTCTACACTTACACATGGGTGTGAGAAAGTTTTTAATATCCAATGTTCTACATGGCGGATATTGGGTGCATATAGGGCAGGGGATGATATGTTGCCTAGCAGATCTTGGGCAACATGTTGAGGCATTTGATTAAATGACAAACACCACAGTCGATGAAAAATATGCATATATTATGTTATCAATGTGTTCTATAATTAAATCATAATTGTTGTTTATCAATAGAACTGGAAAACGTAAATGTATATATGTGCTAGATGAAGACCACTTTATATCATAGAACTAATAACAAACAATATGAAGGACACACTTATTATGTATTGTAACTTATATATATTAAAGTTACAAGGTTGGTTCCTTTGATCGGTGATTTTTTCTCTAATTTATGCATCCTCAGTATGCCGCGTAAAAACTACTAGATATCATAAGCAAGCTCATTTGAGCATCCAGTCCTACCATCAGAATTCATCTTGATGAAGCAAGCTTATGGCCAATAATTTTTCGTCCAGCAAGGTTGTATTTGAACAAGTTTAATTTTGGGATTGGTTTGGTTGATGGCTCATATATAAAATGTCAAATTGTTACTGGGATTGGTTAAAAATTGTGACTTCTTATGTGGCGTTAACAGGATTCGAAAGATGTGATCATGAAGGGATTTGGGGTTCCAGAGTGTGAAGGTGTTTCGAAAGATAGCGAAATGGCTTTGGGAAATTATCATGCTCCAAACAGGGAAAAATCCCTTCTTTCCGCGTACGAGGGAAAAATTATAAGGCACGGATAAGATTTTCTTTGGTTTTAAATTCCCAGGCACGGATCAAATTAAAGAGATTTGAGAGTAACTTCTTTTAAATTCCCTTTTTTTAAATTATCAGGCTTTGGGAAATTATTACTGAAATGGCTCCCAGATTAAACCCTCAACCCCTGCGAGGTTACAATTATTACTGACTTGATAATTATTACTGAAATTATTACTGAAATGGATTTGGGGTTCCAGTACTTGATAAGGATTCGAAAATTTTTACTTCTTTTTAACCCTTAACCCCGATAATTTTACTTCATATCCCAATAATTTTCAATAAGATTTTAACCAGAAACCAATTTTGCGCCATTACCCAGATTTGTGAGATGCGGTCATGAAGGGAATGATGTTCCAGGGTGTGAAGGTGTCAGGATTCGATGTGAGGGATGCATTGGTGGAACGGTGGTGTACGAGTTTGATATCCAGTTCAATAAGAAGGTTGTGCCGATTAAGCTTTTGGATGATGTGAGTTGATGGGATTTCATGGATTTGCCAATATTTAGGGTTGATCATGAAGATGAGAAGTCTCTGGCGGAGGAGGTTGAAGAATGATCATAAGGTTTCGTCAGTCTTGCTACCATTTCAGCTTGCTGGACCGATCGAGCTCTTGATTCAAGATGGGGATGATACGAGGCTTTCTTTACGGGCAATAATTTCTTCTGTTTTTTTGCCTTTCTTTAATTTATATTCAAATTTAAATCCAAAATTAGGATTGCAATTTATATAATTGTATGTGTATGCCTCTGTGCCAATTTGTGATTCAGCAAAAAAAATAATTCATGTAAATGGATTTGAATGATATGTCTTTAATTTGAAAACTCTTGCATTTAATTGGTCATTTTTGTCATAGCACCAGACCCAAAAAAACCCAATCACCTTCCTATTAAAAATGGTTTCTCTTCTTTCCCCCAAACTTGAAGATCTCAAAGAGAAGCTCTCAGTTTCAACAAAATAGTCACAAGTGGATGATACATAGTTGAGCCACAGATTAATGACTAATGGCTACTGTAAGTGAGACCTCTTAATAAATTGCAATATTACAAACCTTCCACTTGCTCAGTGATAACCTGAGGGATGACAATCAAGGGTTTTATTAGGCTAACAATTTATCCTTTGATTTGTATTTCCTTACGTGCATATTCATCTATGCAACAAATGACACAACTGATCATGAAACATGTTAAACTGTTCTTTCCCAATTGTTCTTAAAGCTCCAATATAAAACTGTGATTTGATCTATTGTATAAGATATAGTAGGACAATTTCTGTAGCGTAAATCTTAAGACACTCCTCAACCGTCATATAGAAAACTTGCTCTGATCATACGAATGATGCCACCCACTTATGCAAGATATCAATATTCCAACAATTTAGTGCTGCGAATCAAACAAGCTATAAAAAATTGATGGCTCTAAACTCAAGCGAATACACAAGAGGGGACAGAATGTTAGTGTATGCCTGTCAGGTTAATTTTAAAATGTATCAGGATTTTTTTACAACTTGAGCACAATGCAGGATGCAATTTCAGTGTATGGCCATCAGGTGGGTGCTATAGAATCATTATAACTAACAATTAACGAACTCCAGTAACATATGAAAACCATATAATCTAAAAATAGACCATAGCATTACTAAGTTCATAAGATTGGCAGATGCCGAAGATACCTGTTTAAAAGCAGGACCATACTCAGGACCATACTCAGACTGAAAGTTCAGTTTTTTCAGAAGCGGCACCACATCTGGATTGTGTGGATACTCTATATGTGGAGTTTTGACCCTATTTAGAGGTATATATGTAACACGTCCACCTTTCTCTTGAGTAAGGCTCCAGATTATCTGGGTTGATATCTCATCTGTTTCAACCACCACGTGAAATAGGCTGTCGAGGGAAAAAAATAAATTATAGATGAAATACGCCACAAGTAGCGATTCACACATATGTTCTATGCAATCTTATAAATAGTCATAACAATGAGAAATGCCATAATAATCAAATAATGTCAACCTATTTCTGGAGGGAACTTCAACTGCAGTGAAAAACTTCTCATCATAGTCCCCAATATATGGCCAAAACTCCCCTAATATCCTTGCCTTTAATAATCCTGTTGACAGAATTCAGTCCTATGCAGGTATCCTGAAAGAAGAGACAAAATGCATATAATAACTTGACCAATACATATGTTGATGAAAAAACAGAAACACATCCTTAAACAAAAAAATAGACCGGGAAAGGAAAACTATATACTTAATTCATGATGTTAAATTCATGAAGAAGGTTAATAATAATGGAGCTTTTAAATTTTTGCAACGGTTTTCTTTTACACTTTCAGCTAAGGTTAATAATAATAGAACGTTAAGGGTAAAAATGAATTATCTCCAGGATGTGCAACGAGCCATCTTGAGAAGGCTGATCGTGAAAGCTTCTAACAGTGGTTCCATTTTGGGGTTGAAGAAGCTCATGAAGAAGAAGATGATGCTTAATGGGGTTTTCCTTTTTTCCCCTTCTTTATTCAGATATGATGAACATGGATTTTTTGTCGCCAATTGGCAGCATACTCTACTATTATCAAGATTTCAAATTTTTATCCATATATATATATATATCCATATCGTCTTCTTTGATATACCACTCACCAGATATCCTCAGGTTGAACTATGATTAGATGGTTAAAAGAACTCTTTTTTGTGTAGTTGTTGAAACTAAAATGTTGGTTTAACTTTGTGATGTTGGCCTTAACCACTCACTAATTAATTTTGCAGATACAGAATTAGCCAGAGCGATGCTCATGATCATACCGGTGGAGGGATCCATCATGAACTCTGGACCCAAAGCATGATGACACTACTGTGATAGGAGAACTTTTTGATACTAAAACATCTAGGGTGAACACAGACAAATTTTTGAGCAACCACAAATAAAACACCTAAAACTAAATTCTCTGGGATATTAAATTTTTGGCGGGGAATGGATCTGGAAGGAATTAAATTTTGGAGATGAATAAAATTTTTTGGGATAAACTATATAAAAATTATTCTGCTTTAATTATTGTTGTTCGTTTAAAATTAGCAGATCCAAGATTTTGAGGGGAGAATTTTCTAGATGAACTTGAAACTAAATTTTGGGAGGAATAAAATTTTTGAGTGAACTAAATAAAAATTATTATGTTTTAATTATGGTTGTTCGTTTAAAATTAGGGGATCCAGGATTTTGAGGGGGATAATATTTTAAATAAACAGTGCCCTTAGGGCACATGTTACAATTTGAGGGAACTATATTTTTTTTGGGAGTCACTAAAAGTTTTGGGGGAGCAAAATTTTTTGGTGGAAACTAAATTTTGAGGGGATCTTAATTTTTAGGAAAAATAAATAACAATTATTTTCTTTATTTATTGTTGTTCGTTTAAAATTAGGGGATTTATGATTTTGAGGGAAAATATTTTAAATGAACCGTGCCCTACGGGCACGGGTTATGACTAGTACATATATATATAGGAAAATTTTCAAATGCAAACATTTCGCACCGTGCGAAAATGTTTTTAGTTTTTTTTTGAAATTTTTTTTTCAAAAATTCTTTTTTCCACCCTCATTATATGTTGTTATACCCCCCTCAAAAAATAATGGTTGAGAAATAATGCCATTTGGCCTTCGATCAAGGCATTTCATCAAATTCGCACGTTTTGAGACCGTTAAATTTGTAACGGGTGGATGAGTGCTCTAATGCCCAACGGGTTCACCCATTATTTTCCCTGGGGTATATAATTGTATGGATTAAACATCAAAAAAAGAATTTTTGAAAAAAAAATTTCAAAAAAATAAAAAAATTGTTTTCGCACGGTGCGAAAAGCCCTTTTTTCGCATTTGAAGATCCCTCTATATATATAGATATATACATATATATATATATATATACATATATATATATATATACATACATATATATATATATATACATACATATATATATATATATACATACATATATATACCTTCCACACACACACACATATGTGTGTGTGTGTGTGGAAGGTATATATATGTATATATATGTATATACACATATATATATATATGTATGTATGTATGTATATGTATATATTTTTTTTTGAACGTTAAAATCTATATTAAGTAATGTACAGAATACAATGAGGAGCTCAGCGATGAAAGAGAGGGGAGAGGACACAAGCGTCGTCACCCTCTACCTTCACCGTAAGGTCCTACCCAGGAAGAAGAAAATATACAAATCACTCTCACTAAAGCTCAACACCCAAGCCAAGAACAACACTGCAAGTAGAGGTAAGATCATCCCCTTGCCTAGCCATTATCCAATATATCCCAATTATACAGGGCATGAGCCGCATCATCCTCAGGTTCTCCATGGTTCCGAAGAGCAATTCTAACATCAGCTGCGATGTCATCAAATAATAGAGTTTTTAATCTCTTTGTGTTATTGAAGATGCGATTATTTCGTTCTCGCCAAATGTGCCATACCCCCGCCGCTAGTGCAGTCCTAGCAAGCTGCCCAAGTACTCCCTTTTTCCCGAAATGAGCAAGGAAATACCTCCCTACAGACTCCAATGAGTAGCCAGAAAGGCCGGTTTTCCCCATCTTCAACATAAGCCTGCACAAAATATACTTGGAATACGGGCATTCAAAGAATAGATGATTTATAGTTTCCAACCCATCCTCGCAAAAGACACATTGTGTTGGCGTATTAATACCCCAGGTGGAGAGCCGGTCTCTAGTTAACAGCTTACCTTTAAGGGCACGTAGTAAGTTTAAGGACCACTTTGGTATGCAATTGGCGAACCAAGTCATTTTGGACATGGGAAAAGAGATTCCTTTAATTCTAGCCCCCTCCCAAGCATCTTTGAATTTGAAATTAGGTCCCGCTTTCCATACCCATTCATCAGAACCTGCCGTGAGCTTAATGTGTTGAATCAAGTGTGTCAAATCCTGGATAGACGCATCTTCCTTCCAGCTTGAACCATTCCAGTAATCATGGACCCTCATACTCCCAGCTCCTTCTGGAATCTCAAAATGGTCCTTCAGAGGCCCGCAGGGAAGCCAGCTATCATGCCAAAACAGAGTGTCTTTTCCATCCCTTAATTTCCTCAGTATCAAGTGCTGTGAATATTTCCTGCAATGTAGAAGGAACTTCCAAGTACCTGATTGAGTAGGTTTCTTTTTAGTTACATAGAAAGAACCAACCTCTGGATATCTATCCCTCATGAATTCGGGCCAAAGACCATTTGAATGCAATAATCTCCATGTTAGTTTGATGCCAGCAGCGTGATTTACCTCGGATAGTAGCCTTAATCCAACACCACCTTCAGATTTAGGTTTGCAAACATCAGACCATGCCCAAGCATTAGATGAACCCCAGATGAATCTTCTGCACATGGAGGTGAGAGAACGGATAACAGTGCAAGGTATTTTGTAAACATGGGCCCAGAAAGCTATCATGCCATAGATCACAGTTCTCACCAGCTCAATTCGTCCCGCTATCGACAACATTTTAGAAGTCCATCCGCTGAGCCTCTTTATGCAATTGTCCAACAATCTGTTGTACATATTAGTTTTTGGGTATTTAGTAGAGAGAGGCAATCCCAAGTAGGTAGTGAAACTTGTAGCCTGCCTGACTCCAAGTTGATTTGCTAGAGCACCTGCATTTTTAACCCCTTTGCTAAACACTACAACACTTTTCTCCCAGTTGATAACCAGACCTGTTAAGTTGTTGAAATCCTCTAGAAGGGTTTTAAGACCTTCAAAAGACTTGTAATTGGCCCGACAAAAAAGTAGCAAGTCTTCCGCAAAAAGGAGATGTGAAATAGTACCAGTACGTCGCATAGGCTGGATAGTCCCCAAAGTAATAGCTTTTCCTAATAATAGAGAAAAAGCTACCATAATGATAACAAACAGGTATGGGGAGAGAGGATCACCTTGTCTGAGCCCTCTATTGCCTTTGAAGTATCCTGCGGGGGAGCCGTTGACCATCACGGAATAGGTAGGAGAGGAGACACATTCCTGAATCCATGAGATGAAGGTAATACCAAAGCCCAAGTGATGTAGAATGTAGTACAAGAATTCCCTGTTGACACTGTCGAAAGCTTTCCTAAGATCCAGCTTAAGACAAGCTCTAGACCCCATTGGATTGCTGAAATCTCTAATCTGTTCATGTGCCAACAGGGCGCTATCAGAAAGCAGTCTGCCCTTCAGGAAGGCTAATTGGTTAGGGGACACCAATTCATGAACAACCATACTCAGCCTGTTACAAATGACCTTACTGACAATCTTATACAGGACATTGCAGCAAGCAATAGGGCCTATAGTCCCCTAAGTTGGAAGCATTGGTAGTTTTTGGGACTAAAGTTAGGAAGGTATGGTTCACCTGACAAAGCACTTTTGAGGTACGGAAGAAAGTCTTAACAGCAGCTGTTACTTCTCTTCCAATAAGAATCCAATGATGCTGAAAGAAGAACCCGTTGAAACCGTCGGGGCCTGGAGATTTAGTTGCACCAATTTGGAAGACAGCCTCTTTGACTTCATCATCAGTAACCCTTCGCTGAAGCCAAGTAGCCGCTTCCTCAGTGATTTTCCTACGGGGTGTTAATTTCGGAAATACTCTCCAATAGTCGCTTTGATTATAAAGATCTTTGAAGAAATTGGCCGCATCAATTTTAAGCTCCTCATAAGACTTGCATTGGGCTCCACTAGCATCAACCATATGTAGTAAATTATTGTGACACTGTCTATCTTTCATTGCAGTGTAGAAGAACTTTGTGTTCCGATCCCCCGAATCCAGCCAATCTTGCCTGCTCTTTTGACGGTACATTTCTTCCTCTAGACGTAACAGCATTGCCAATTCATTTGTTAATTTACGTTCTTGATGCTGCAAGTCCAAGTTGTAATGAATGGTGGAATTAGCTCGGATTTCTTGAAGGAGGTTACGGCACTGGAGTATGCGGCTATTCCCATTATGATGCCGAGCCCAACATCTAAGCATTGATTTGACAAACCGAAGCTTTTAGAGATGAATTGGATATCTACGCCCGCATTTCTATAGGCGAAATGAGTCCAGGCTGCTTCAACAGTTTCTTGATATCCTGGAAGATTGATCCAATGGGTAAAATATTTAAAGGGCTTAGGAGAAGAGGGTACCTCAGCATGTAACTTGACTGCAACCGGGGAATGATCACTTGTTCTTTGGTCTAAAAATTGGGCAAAAGATTCAGGTAGTTTATCAATCCAGTCCACATTGGCCATCACACGGTCTAGCTGTGCAGATATTCGGCTAGCACCCATTCTCTTATTATTCCAGCTCAGACGAGAGCCAGAAGTTTTGAGATCCTGTAACGAGCAGTCCGTTACGCAGTCACTGAAGTCTTTCAACATACCTTCCTCCAATCTGCGCCCCCCAACCTTATCATTCGAGAATAAAGCACAGTTAAAGTCGCCACCAACGAGCCATGGCACATTACGATGAGTATGTGCCTCTACTTTAAGGATATTCCATAGTGTTGGATATGGAAGACGTTTGTACACCCTTGTGGGGGATGTACGAGGGAATACGGACCTCGAACGTCGCGCACACGAAGTCATGTGCAAAGGGAATCTGTTCCCTTGCGGAGAGGATCTCTGTATGAGCGGGAAAGTCGCATTATATATGCATAAGTGCTTGCGACATATGGCTAATAAAGGGGGAATATCTTAAGCTTATGTTGTACCATGCATATGGTACAACTTAAGCTTATAATGTGCCATGTATCATGGTACACCTTAATTAAGTTGTTCCAAAGGAACAACTTACCCTAAAATAACTACCTTGGGGGCTATAAATAAGACCCAAGGGTAGCCATTTTCCTTACACATTTGCATGAAATTCATGCATGCATCTTCTTCATAGCGAAGCTCTGCAGAAATATTTCCTCTCCCTCCTTCCAAGTTCTTAATCTAAAATAGAGATTTAGATTGTGGATTAGTAGCCTTACTCCGTTCGTGAGAAGACTAGATCCGTCGTGGCGAATCCGAAGGCAAAGTTCCGAGACTATCGTTCCGCATACGCAAGCGTAAGTCTCCACTTTAATTATCGATCCTAACTTTGTTTTGGACAGGATCCTTCATTGGTATCAGAGCCATATGGGTTCGCCCCGGTCAATCCACCGCCCCGTCGAAACTACGAACGAGTCGTTGTCTTTTTCACGAATGGGTCTCCTACTATTACGGATATAGTAGGAACGCTTCGTGACGGAGAGAACGCAGCGATTGTTCTTTTCACGTTAGGGTCTCCTATCATTACGGATATGGTAGGAACTCTCCGTGACAGGAAGAACCGACCGTTCACGTAGTACGTTAGTCATTTTTGGCACACGGCCATTAGGCAATAACTAACTTCATCGACGAACGGGTGCTTCATCGAGGAAGATGATGGAAGTTATTTCCATCGGGTAAGAGGAAAATTTGGTGCATGTGCACCATGGCCAAATGGGCTATGAAGGCCATGCATCCCCTCTCCCCATGCGGAGGGGGTTGGCTACGGCCAATAACCACCGGCGACCACCCCATCAAGGGGGAGGAATGAGTGCGGCAACCCCGTTTAAAGGGGGTGGCCGGCCATGGCCAAAGGGGCCATGGCCGGCCAACGCCGAATGGCCTTGGCCATGACCGGCCGCCGGCCATGGCCAGGCCGGCAGTGGCCGGCCAAGGGCCAGGCCGGCAGTGGCCGGCCTTGGCAGAGCCTTGCCGGCCAGGCCGGCCCTGGCAGTGGCCAGGGCCGGCCCTTGGCCGGCCTGCCGGCCCTGGCAGAGGCCAGGGCCGGTGCCCTGGCCTCAGGCCAGGGCCTGGCCGAGGCCAGGGCAGGAGCCCTGGCCCCGGCCAGCGGCCTGCCGGCCCTGGCAGAGGCCAGGGCCGGCGCCCTGGCCTCAGGCCAGGGCCTGGCCGAGGCCAGGGCAGGAGCCCTGGCCCCGGCCAGTGGCCTGGCCGGCAGGCCCTGGCAGTGGCCAGGGCCTGGCCGGCCGGCCCTGGCAGAGGCCAGGGCCTGGCCGGCCCTGGCCGAGGGGGCCAGGCCCCCTGGCCGGCCAGGGCAGAGGCCCTGGCCGGCCTTTGGCCAAGCCCGGGTCAGGGCAGAGGCCCTGACCGGGAAGAAGTTGAATTCGAAAATTGGTCGACCAATTTTGTGTTTTTGGTCGACCAATCCGACAAATGGTCTGGGTCGATTGTAAACTTGCCAGATGACCCATACGGGGTAACAAATGGCCTTGGTCAAACTCGAATGTGTAGATTAGTCCATACGGGGCTAACCACAGTGCCGAATAGTTCATACGGGACTAACGTTTTAATGAAGTTTTTCATTTGGGCTCTACTCCTTGAAGATTAGCCATAGTGCTCTACTTCATGCGAGATTAGCCATGTCATTGTGCTCTACTCTACGGAGATTAGCCAATGTACTTGTGACGTTGTGCTCTACTCTACGGAGATTAGCCAACGTGCTTTCAAAATTTTTGGAAAAAGATGTTTTTCAAATAGGTTATGTCCCGTCCTTAAATCGGGATAGCGCAATTTAGAATTCCAAGTCCTACCACGATCCGGCCATGGTTATCTAACCCATGGGTGCGTAGAACAGGTCTCGTGGCTTGGCAATTGTTGCGTTAAAATTCTTTGCGCTAATTCTCACCTATTCTATTTTGAAAGATAAGTTTTTCAAAGTGATTTTCCGCTGCTAATACCATACGGGTATTATTTCTGATTTCTTTTTACTTGAGATAAGTAAGAGGGATACTTTGAAAGTTACTACTAGATGGTAGTTGGGAACGTAGTGAACTTCTCGATTCTAGAGTAACATTTCAACGCATCCAAGGAACTTATCAAGTGTTTAAAGAATCGAAACTTTATGCATAGAATTTTGATCGTGTTTTTCATTCTCTTTGCAGTTTTTTGAATCGAAAATGTCTACCGCTTCTAAGAATATTGTCGCAGAGCTTAACAAAGGTGAAAAGCTCAACGGCGACAATTATAAACTTTGGTCAATAAAGATCCAATATGTTTTGGAGGAGCAAGATGTGCTCGAAACACTCCAAAACATAATGGTAGAACCTGAGTTGGGCAATACGGCCCAACACAAAAGGGACCGGGAAGCTTATGACACTTGGACTCGAAAGAACAAAATAGCACGTATTACGTTACTGTCCGCGATGGACAATGACATAATGCGCCTATTTCGGGAATTCGACCTAGCTAAAGACATATGGTCTGAGCTAGAGATAAAGTTTGGTGGAACTTCGGTTACCAAACTCCGCTCCTTGAATATTCAATTTGATTCGTACAAGATGCGGCGAGATCATTCTATGAAAAAGCATCTCCGCCACATGGCGAATCTTATATCTGAATTAAAGGATGCGGGTGTTACGCTGTCTGATGAACAGCAGATCCAAGCGGTCATTCGTTCACTCCCAGATAGCTGGGATAACATGAAAATGCATCTCACTCATAATGAATGCATTAAAACTTTAAGCGATGTTTCGAAACACCTCGAACTCGAGGAAGAGCGGATTCAAGCCGCAAAACCAAGTGCAGAAGTGCACGTGGCCGCTAGTTCCTCACATGGAGGAAATAAGCGGAAACGCTTAAGGTTTGTGAACGAACGTAAGCAAGAACCGGAGACCTCAAAGAAGACAAAGAACAAAAAGTGGCAAAAGAATGTGCACTCAAAGAAGAAAAACTTGAAGAAGATCAAGTGCTTTAAGTGCAACAAGTACGATCACTTCGCCCGTAAGTGTACGGATGGAAGTGACAAGGTAACTTGTAGGGCTAGTTACATATGTGTTTCTAGTTCCGTGTTTCTTGCTGAATCTAACTATTTTTGGTTGATTGATTCAGGGGCCACAGACCACGTTGCGAAGGACAGAAGGTTCTTCGTAGAGTATCGAAAGATAACTCAAGGAACAAAGTGGATATACGTCGGCAACAACACACGTGTTGAAGTCAAAGGCGTCGGAACATGCAAGCTAGTTCTCGACAACGGCCGGACTTTATTATTGCATGACGTCCTCTTTGCTCCAGATATTAGAAGGAATATCGTTTCCGTGGTCATGTTAATGTCTTTAGATTATGAGTGGAGGTTCTATAAACAATGTGTTGACCTTGTTTGTAATAATTCTTTGATTGGTTCTGGTAATGTTTGTAATGGATTAATTGTTTTAAATACAATGTATGATGTTGCTTCTTCCATTAATGAAAGTTTTCATTTGACAAATGCTTCTAACTCTGAGTCTGAAATCATTTGTTGGCATGCAAGACTTGGTCATATTGGACCAACTAGAATGGATAGACTTGCCAAAAGTGGCTTGCTATCTAATGTTTCAAAAGTTGAAATGTCAACTTGCGAACATTGTCTTGTAGGGAAAACTTGTCGCAAGCCGTTTGGAACTGGCACAAGGGCCGAAGTTCCATTACAGCTTATCCATTCGGACATTTGCGGTCCAATGAATGTTAAGACAAGACACGGGAAGTCCTATTTCATCACATTCATTGATGACTTCACCCGTTTCGGACATATCTATTTGATATCCCACAAAAGTGAAGCTTTGGCTTGCTTTAAAAACTATATGAGTTTGGTGGAGAATCAATTAGATCGCAAGATTAAGGTTTTGCGAACCGATAGGGGCGGTGAATATCAATCAATAAGTTTTAAGGAACTTTGTGATGAAAAAGGCATAGTACATCAGGTAACTATGCCTTACACTCCGCAACAAAACGGTGTTGCGGAAAGAAGGAATAGGACATTGATGGAAATGGTCCGATCAATGATTTCTCAGGCAAATTTGCCTATCACCTTTTGGGGTGACGCATTATTGACGGCAGCATTCATCTTAAACCGTGTACCCTCGAAGTCGGTAAGTTCTACTCCTTATGAGTTGTGGAACAATAGAACTCCAGACTTAAACATTCTAAAACCTTGGGGTTGTGCCTCTTACGCACATTTATCCTCTCACAAATATGGTAAACTTGGGCCACGTGGGAGGAAGTGTATCTTCATCCGATACGCTGAAAACTCCAAAGGATATGTTTTCGTCGGTCAAGAGGACAATGGAGGTCTAATAGAATTCGAATCGAGGGATGTTGTCTTCTTGGAAAAAGAGTTTCCAAGACAGGGTGAGATAAGTCAAGACTTATCCTTGTTTGAGACTTGGGATCAAGAAGGATCGGAACGTTCGAGTGGGAGAATCCTTGGTGAAGAAGAAAATACGTTTCAAACTTCACCAATGGATGATACGAACGATACCAATCCTAATCCGAGTGGGAGTGATGTTATTCCAAGTGGGAGTGATGTCATTCCAAGTGGGAGTGATCAAACTCAAACAAGACGTAGTAATCGAACGAGGCTAACACCTCTGAGATTTGAGGATGAATTTCCTCAAACATTCATGACATTACTACAAGATGATGACGAACCTGCAAACTTCAAACAGGCCGTCACATGCCCTGCTAAAGATAAATGGATAGCGGCAATGGAAGAAGAACTTCAATCCATGAAAACAAACCAAGTCTGGGACTTGGTTGATTTACCTAAGGGACGTAGAGCCATTGGGAACAAGTGGGTTCTCAAAATCAAGCATAAGGCTGATGGCTCCATCGAGAAATATAAAGCTCGCCTTGTTGCGAAAGGTTTCACGCAACAGGAAGGAATAGACTACGTAGAGACTTTCTCTCCTGTCGTGCGTTTTACCTCGATTCGCTTAATTCTGGCAATGGTGGCTTGTTTGGACCTCGAATTACATCAGATGGATGTAAAGACTGCCTTTCTTAACGGAGAACTAGATGAGGAGATCTACATGGAACAACCAAACGGGTTCGTACAAGAAGAAAACAAACATAAGGTTTGTAAACTTCGCAAATCCATATATGGTCTTAAACAATCCTCAAGGCAGTGGTATATGCGCTTTCAAGAAGTTGTTTTGTCGTATGGATTCTCCATGCTCGACGAAGACAATTGCGTATATATTAAGAGGATTAAAAACAAGTATATAATTATGTCTCTTTATGTAGATGACATACTTATAGCCGGAAATGATAAGCGTCTTATATTGGATATCAAAGCTTGGCTTTCATCCGTCTTTGAGATGAAAGACATGGGTGAAGCTGCATATATCCTTGGGGTTAAGATCTCAAGGAATCGTTCCAAGAAACTTCTTTCTCTCTCTCAAGAGACGTATATAAAGAAAGTTTTAGAACGGTTTAATATGCAGGACTGCAAGCCAATTGATACTCCAATAAGCAAAGGCGAGGGTCTATGTTTGGAGATGTGTCCCAAAGATCCAAAAGAAAAGAAAGCTATGGAAAAAGTTCCATACTCCAGTGCTGTCGGGAGTCTGATGTACGCCATGATGTGTACTAGACCCGACATTTGCTATGATGTTGGTATGGTAAGCCGTTACCAATCCAACCCAGGGCAGGCACACTGGAAAGCGGTGAAGAGGATATTAAGATACCTCAAAGGGACTGCGGACTATGCGTTATGCTATCAAGGCAATACCTTGAGACTCGAAGGCTATACCGATGCTGATTGGGCGGGTGATCTCGACGAGCGAAGATCTACCTCAGGCTTTGTTTTCTTACTCGGGAATGGTGCAATATCCTGGAGCAGCAAGAAACAAACCTGCATCGCTCTATCAACCATGGAAGCCGAGTTCGTAGCATTCAGCATGGCGGTCCAAGAAGCTGTTTGGCTTAGGAAATTCTTAGACAGGCTGACGAATGCCTCTGACTCGAGCACTGTTCCTATATACAGTGATAGTCAAGCTTCGATTGCCTATGTCAAAGATCCTAAATTTCATTGTAAGACCAAACACATTGACATTCGATTCAAGTTTGCGAAGGATTATGATAAACGGAAGGAAGTAGACATAGGATACATATCCACGCATGAGATGATAGCGGATCCCCTTACTAAGGCGATCCCCAGAGATGTGTTTTTCAAACACTTATCATCTATGGGAATGCGTAGGTGCTGAGCTGTATCATGTAATATTTCCCATGTCTATAGAAGATCAAAATTTAATTTGCATACAAGTTTCTTACAAATGATTTTATATACATTTGTGTTTAAGTCTCAGCTATTTTTGTGTGTATGTCGGACAGATTAAGGTTGGCTCTCTCACATGAGCAACCGCCTTATCTTATCAGATGGATAAGATAGAGATGAGACTAGTTTAAAGTCAAAATCATTAGACAAATGATTTAGAGTCATGACTTAAACAAGATAGTCGAATAAAAGATCTGCATCATACGGATGCTTACAAAAGATCTGAGATCTGTATCACAAGGATATAAAGATCTCATTGGATTTTTTGAATCCTATCTGTCTTATGCAGGATGAGAGTCCGTGAGTATTTCACGAGTAGTATGGGGACTCAAAAAGATAGGCACTGTGGTGTCTGATCTTTTCATCCGTACAACATCATTAAGACATACTCTCCCTGGGAAAGGAGTGATGTTGTAATACGTGTTCATACCACGTATGCATTTCGACCACTGAGTTAGTAGCAATAGTGTTTGCTATTATGTGAGACTCAAAGGCCATACGGGTCTTAACACTTACCCTCAAGGACTCTAATTGGTTCCTTTAGATTTGACGAGATGATCGCTATCTTAGCGTGTTACTAATGGGCTATGGTAATTCGGCTCGGCGGGGCACGTTAAAAAAGCGAATCAAGTCAAGATCAGAAGGTTCACAAGAAGAGGAAGATTGATTTCATATTCACATTTGGACTTTAATGATTCAAAGCTGGCCAGCCAATTGTAATCCAGATGGGATTCAATTGTTGAATATAAAGTATAAGAAATGTGAAGAAATAATCTAGGGTAAAGCATGCGTTGAACTACTCAACTTTGCACCTTCGAGGTCGTTGTGTATCTCTAACAAGTGCACAACAACAGACTCTACGCGCATGACGGTCGCACGGTCTATTTCTCGGTATGATAGATGAAAGAACTAAGGGAAAGACGTTCTCTTACAATCCCCTCAAGTGTGAGTGGGAGATGTTGGATATGGAAGACGTTTGTACACCCTTGTGGGGGATGTACGAGGGAATACAGACCTCGAACGTCGCGCACACGAAGTCATGTGCAAAGGGAATCTGTTCCCTTGCGGAGAGGATCTCTGTATGAGCGGGAAAGTCGCATTATATATGCATAAGTGCATGCGACATATGGCTAATAAAGGGGGAATATCTTAAGCTTATGTTGTACCATGCATATGGTACAACTTAAGCTTATAATGTGCCATGTATCATGGTACACCTTAATTAAGTTGTTCCAAAGGAACAACTTACCCTAAAATAACTACCTTGGGGGCTATAAATAAGACCCAAGGGTAGCCATTTTCCTTACACATTTGCATGAAATTCATGCATGCATCTTCTTCATAGCGAAGCTCTGCAGAAATATTTCCTCTCCCTCCTTCCAAGTTCTTAATCTAAAATAGAGATTTAGATTGTGGATTAGTAGCCTTACTCCGTTCGTGAGAAGACTCGATCCGTCGTGGCGAATCCGAAGGCAAAGTTCCGAGACTATCGTTCCGCATACGCAAGCGTAAGTCTCCACTTTAATTATCGATCCTAACTTTGTTTTGGACAGGATCCTTCACATAGTTCCCGTCTCTCCAAGCCCCTATTAAGGCCATAGACTCCTGTAAGAACGAACGAGAAACCACCAACGTTCACACATTGTACAGATATGTGTTGAATAGATTGAGTGATTAAGTTTGCTTGCCAAATTTGCGGGTCAAACCCCAGCAAAATACGTCCTCCTCCGTGAGAACTGAAGTTGTGAATAGTATTCCACTTCTTAGGAAGGCCTGCTTTTGAAATTAGAGTTTCATTCTTCAGCTTGGTTTCCAATAACACCAACATAGAGGGTTTTAATTCCTTAAGCAAGGCACTCAGGTCCCTACGCCTCACTGAGCTGTTCAGACCCCGTATATTCCAGAATAGAATGGTCTTAGGAAACTATTCTTTATAACAGCCTGACGCTGTACTTGCCCACCCTCCTTAAGCCTATTGCTTCTCCTTATAGAGGTAGTATTCTGACCTGAATCTTCCTGACTGTCGCCTTGGTTTAAGTGGGAAGGAGGTGCCCGTTCCTGTATGTATATGTATATATATGTGTGTGTGTATATATATATATATAGTGATGCTATGGTGAGAAGGTGAGAAGAGGGGCTTAAAGTGAGAAGGGAGATCTCAGTCGTCCGTTGTCTGATGCGGAGATCCACTGGCTCAGAAATTCCCCCGCGAACGCACGTGTTGCTCACGTGTCCCTAAAGTCACGCAAGGGGAGTCCCAGGCCCCAAGCCCTCGCACCCTCTCTCTCTGCCGAAGAAACCCCCAAAATTACCCTCATGCGTTCTCGCCTCTCTCCCGAAGACCTCGCGCGTTCTCTCCTCATGCGTTCTCGCCTCTCTCCTGAAGACCTCGCACGTTCTCTCCTCGGGTGTTCTCTCTTCTCTCCCAAAGACCTCGCGAGCTCTCTCCTCTTTCCCGAAGACCGTTCTCTCCTCTCTCCCGAAGAAACCCCAAAAACCCCTATTCTTTGGGGATCGTCGTTCGCTCTCTCTACCGAAGAACCCCCAAGAAAATCTCTCCCTCTCGTGATCTCAGCGTCTCATCTCCCTCTTTATCTCTATCTACCAAAAACCCCCAAAAATGCATCTCCCTCTCGCGATCTCTCTTGCCCGAAGACACAAAGAAATTCCCCAGACACTCCTCACGATCTCGCAATCTCGCTTGTCCGAAGACCCAAACAATCGCCTGGATTTTTTGCCCTCTTCCTCAAGGTATAATCTGGGACCTTTAGCTTTCTTCTTAATTAATTTTGTGTAGGGAATCTTGTAGTTTATTTTGTGATAATTACTGAGTTAATTTCTGATTAGCATTGTAATTTAGTTTGTGCATTGATCTTTTGAGAGTTTAGAACTTTTGTAATTAATGAATGAATTTGGGTTTAAACTGTTGTTGTATGTTCATCTCAACTGAAATTAAACTCTCTATTGTTCCTATTAATGCCATGTTCTTTGGACTGCAGTTGTGCCAAAGCACGGATCTGTATTTATATTCCAAGCTGGTTGCTGGAAAATAACATTGTATGGGGACAATAATATTCCAAGCTGTATTTATATTCCAAGCAGTTGTGCCTAAATTGTTGCTGCTGGTTAATATGGATCGTTAGTCGACATGAAAACGTTTGCGACATCCCAACATATCAATATGAAATGCATACTTATCATATCTTGGCGTCTAATTTGTCCATATTACATGCCAAATAATTAAAATTGAATACAATAATAAGTTCTGAAATGTATTTGTTATATAACTACTTTTGTTAAGTAGTTTACTGGATTTTTTGATTGCATGCAGTAAAATTAATGCATGTTAATATGGATGCATCGAGTTTGTAGAAATATCGAGCAGGCGATCTGAGCAGGCGAACCAAATATCGATTTCGAGGGATTGACGAAGGTATGAGCTGAATATCAGTATCAGTTTGAATGCCATGGTAGAGAATTATACATGTCCTAGTATTGAAATCATATATGTTGTTAGATTCAAATTGCATCTCTTATGTAATAATTTGCATTGGTGACTAGCCTATTGGCCTTCGTCTTGAACGCCCATGGAGTTTTATTTTGTCGCCTTAGTAGAATGTGAACCGATAGCTTCGCAATTACAGCTTATGCTTTGTATGGACATCTTTGAGACTTCATTGGATTATTGTGTCCAATGCTTTAGGATTCAAATATGAGATGGTTGCCTGAGACTGATGCTTATGCTTTGTATTGTGTCCAATGTCATGACACATACATATATTAGTTGTTAACTTATGCAATCAGATTTCACTAGTATTGGATAAGACCACATTACTTGCATAAAAATAATGCTGAAATCCTGATACCAAAATCCTCAAAATCCTGCTATTACATGCTATTACATGATTCATTTCCAGAGTGATAGCAAAATCCTCAAAATCCTGAAATTTGCTAACTTTACATGGAATACATGTTCATTCATGGAATTATGCAAACGATAAATTGAACTGTACAGTTAAAGGGAAGGGGGTATATATGCTGAAACCCCATTCATTTATTTTATTTTTAATGCACAATACTCAATTGAGCATCAGGATTTGATTTCGTATTCTTTTCCATTCTTTTTGGAGATGCTGTGGGATAATACTAGCCACCAAATTTCATGCTGGCACAACTAGTTGATTAGATTGTTTTTACTTTGTTTTTTGCTCAGTGTGCAATTGTTTTCTTTTTATCCATGCATGCTGCATAATTGTTAAATTCTATGATATACTTGTGCATTGTGAGCTAAGGTAGATTATCACCTGAACTGTTTTCTTTGAGTTTGTTGAAATTATATATTAAATGGATGCATCGAGTTCAATTATGAATTGTGCATATGGTTGGGAAAATGTTGATGATATGTACAAGCCAAGAATCGGACAGAGTTTTAACTCGTTGAAAGAAGGAGATGATTTTTACAAACATTATGCAAAATTAGCTGGATTTTCAGTTAGAAAATATGCCACGCTTGTTGATAAAGTTACATCGAAAAGGTATTCTCAAATGTTTGTTTGCTCAAAGCAAGGACTACCAAGAGAGCAAAAAATTGTAATGGATGGAAGAGAAAAAAGGAAAAGGGCCATAACTCGAGAAAATTGTTTGGCCAATATAAGGCTTCAAAGAGCCCCTGATGAAAAGTGGTATGTTAGGCTGTTTAATGAATCTCATAATCATATGTATGTCACTCCAAGAAAACAACAATTTTTAAGAAGCAATAGAAATGTGACCGAAGCACAAAAAAGCATCATCAACACACTAAAAGAGGCCAACTTAAAGACATCAGAATGCATTTCAGTCTTAGCGGTTGAAAGCGGAGGGTTTGCGAACATTGGATGTACAGAAAAAGATATTCGAAATGCTTTGCAAAAGGAGAGGGATGAGAAGAAAGCATACGATGCTCACTTATTATTGGAGCATTTGCAAGAGGAGAAAGAGATAAATCATTCTTTTGAGTATGCTTATAAAGTTGATAATGAAAATAAGTTGACACATGTATTTTGGGCAGATGGTCTTGCTAGAAAGGCATACCAACATTTTGGAGATGTGCTAATATTTGACACCACGTATGACACCAACCAATACCGTCTAGTCTTTGCACCTTTTATCGGGGTTAATCATCATGGTCAAACTACGAATTTCGGTGCTGGATTCTTATAAAATGAAAAGATAGAATCTTTTATCTGGTTGTTTGAGACATTTAAAGAAGCCATGTGTGGTCATATACCAAGTGTGATAATAACCGATCAAGATTCTGACATGTGAGCTGCAATTAAAGAGGTATTTCCTGCATCCATCCATAAGTACTGCATGTGGCATGTACTAAAAAACTTCCAGATAAACTTGGTGCAACAGCATTCAAAAGTGAATTTAATATTCCATTTCAAGAATATGTTTGGAATTCTGAGACTCTTGAAGAGTTTGAAATAAAATGGGAGAATGTTTTAGATAATAATGATTTGAATAATCATGAATGGCTCGCAGATCTATACTCTTTTCGTGAAAAATGGATACCGGCATATTCTAAAGATATCTTCATGGCAAATATTCGTACAAAACAAAGATCAGACAGTATGAATGCTTTCATTGATAAGTATGTGAATAACATGAATATTTTAACAGAGTTTGTTGCGAGATTTGAAAGAGCTAT